>ML660200.1:48178478-48418327 GCA_007570785.1 Antilocapra americana | reverse complement strand
CATGGGTTTGGGTAAACTCTTGGAGTTTTTGGTGGACAGGAAAGCCTGGAGTGCTGCGATTCATGGGGTCGCAAAGAGTTGGACACGACTGAGTGACTGAACTGAACTGTTTACTACTGATTTTGTTTCCATTATGGATCCAAAAAAAATATTACTGTGATTTGTGGCAAGGAGTGTTCTGCCTATGTTATCCTCTAGAAGTTTTATAGTACAAAGTCTTATATTTAGATGTTTGATCCGTTTGGAGTTTTGTATGCAGTGTTAAAGAATGTGCTATTAATAATTTTGTTGTTTTACATGTAGCTGTTCAGCTTTCCCAGCACCACTAATTGAAAGGCCTGTCTTTTCTCCATTGAGTAGTCTTGCTTCCTTTTTTGTGGATTAATTGACTGTAAGTGTATGGATTTATTTCTGGGTTTTCTATCCTGATTCTATTAAGCAATTGTTTTTTTGTGTGTGTTTCAGTACTGTGGTTTTGATTACTGTAGTTTTGTGTATAGTATAGACTGAAGTTAGGGAGCATAATTCCTCTACCTCTGTTCTTCTTTGTCAAGATTGTTTTGGGTATTCAGGGGTTTTTGTGTTTCCATACATTGTTCTAATTTTGTGAAAAAAATGCCATTGTAATTTGATAGGGATTGCATAGAATCTGGGTAGAATGGTCATTTTAACAATATTGTTCCTTCCAATCCAAGAATGTGGTATATCTTTCCATCTGTTTATTATTGTTGTTTTTCAGTCACTAAGTCACGTCTGACTCTTTGCGATGCCATGGACTGCAGCATGCCAGGCTTCCCTGTCCTTCACTATCTTCCCAGGTTTGCTCAAATTCAAGTCCATTGAGTTGATGATGCCATCCAATCATCTCGTCCTCTGTTGCCCCCTTGTCCTCCTGCCCTCAATCTTTCCCAGCATCAGGGTTTTTTCCAATGAGTTAGTTCTTTGCATCAGGAAAGTATTGGAGCTTCAGCATCAGTCTTTCCAATGAATATTCAAGGTTGATTTCCTTTCAGATTGACTAGTTTGATCTCTTTGCTGTGCAGGGAACTCTCAAGAGACTTCTCCAGCACCACAGTTTGAAAGCATCAGTTCTTTGCTGTTCAACCTTCTGTATGGTCCAGCTCTCATATTCATACATGATTACTGGAAATACCATATGTTTGACTAGACAGATCTTTGTTGGCAAAGTGATGTCTCCACTTTTTAGTATGCTGTCTAGGTTTGTCATTGGACTTCCTTAATAGCTCAGTTGGTAAAGAATCTGCCTGCAATGCAGGATACCCTGGTTTGATTCCTGGATCAGGAAGATCAGCTGGAGAAGGGATGGGCTACACACTCCAGTGTTCTTGGGCTTCCCTTGTGGCTCATCTGGTAAAGAATCTGCCTGCAATGTAGGAGACCTGTGGTCAGTCCCTGGGTTAGGAAGGTCCCCTGGAGAAGGAAAAGGCTACCCACTCTAGTATTCTGACCTGGAGAATTCCATGGAGTTTATATAGTCCATGGGGTTGCAAAGAGTCAGCTATGACTGAGTGACTTAAAAAAAAAAAAAGTTTTGTCATAGCTTCCCTTCCAAGGAGCAAGCATCTTTTAATTTCATGGCTTTAGTCACTGTCCATAGTGATTTTGGAGCCCAAGAAAATAAAATCTGTTACTGTTTTCACTTTTTTCATATCTATTTGCCATAAAGTGATGGGACCGGATGACATGACCTTAGTTTTTTTAATCTAAACCAGCTTTTTCACTCTCCTCTTTCACCCTTTTCAAGAGGCCCTTTAATTTCTCTTTGCTTTATGCCTTTAGAGTGGTATCATCTGCATATCTGAGGTTGTTGATATTTCTCCAGGCAATCTTGATTCCAGTTTGTGAATCATCCAGCCTGGCATTTCACATGATGTACTCTGCATATATGTTAAATAAGCAGAGTGGCAATATACAGCTTTGATGTATTCCTTTACCAATTTTGAATCACTCTGTTGTTCTGTGTCTGATTCTGACTGTTCCTTCTTGACCTGCATACAGGTTTTTCCTAAAATAGGTAAAATCTCTTTAAGAATTTTCCACAGTTTGTTGTGATCCACACAAAGACCTTAGTGTAGTCAAGAAAGCAGAAGTAGATGTTTTTCTGGAATTCCCTCACTTTCTCTGTGATCCAGCGGTATTGGCAATTTGGTTCTCTGCCTTTTTAAAAATCCAGCTTGCATATATGGAAGTTCTCGGTCCACGTACTACTGAAGTCCAGCTTGAAGGATTTTGAGCATTACCTTGCTAGCATGTGTCTGTCTGTATCATCTTCAATTTCTTTTATCAGAATCTTATAGTTTTCAGAGTACAGGTGTTTTTCCTCCTTAGGCAGATTTATTTCTATATATTCTTTCTGATGCAATTGTAAGTGGGATTGTTTATTGAATATCTCTTTATGATCTTTCGTTGTCAGTGTATAGAAATGCTAAGACTTCTATATATTTTGCATCCTGTGGTTTTACTGAATTCATGAATGAACTCTAGTATTTAGGATTTTTTACATGTGATACGATGTCATTTGCAAACAGTAATAATTTTATTTCTTTTTCAATTTGGATTCCTTTTGATTTTCTTCTCTGATTGGCGCAGCTAGGACTTCCAAAGCTATGTTGAATAAAAGTGGGGAGAGTGGATATCCTTTTCTTGTTCCTGAGCAAACGTTTTCAGGCTTTCATCACTGAGGATGATGTCTGCTCTAGGTTTGTCACGCACGGCCTTTATTATGTTGAGATGTCTTCCTTTCTGGAGAGATTTTATCTTAAATTGTTGTGAAATTGTGTCAAAAGATCTGCATTGTTTTGCATCTATTGTGATGGATCCTGTGGCTTGAAATCCTTTCATCCCTGGGGTAAATGCCACACCATACGTTGGTCATGGTGTATGACCCTTTTACTGTATTGCTGGATTCAGTTTGCTGGTATTTTGTTGAAGAATTCATCAGTGATGTTGGCCTGTAATTTTCTTCTTTTTTTTTTTTTTTTTGGTATCTTTGTCTGGTTTTGGTAATAGGTTGATGGTGGTTTGGGAGTGTTCCTTCCTCTGTAGTATTTTTGAAATAGTTTCAGAAGGATAGGTTTTAACTTTTCTCTACATGTTTGATGGAATTTGCCTGTGCAGCCTTCTGGTCCTGGACTTTTGTTTGTTGGGAGTTTTTAAACCTCAGCTTCAAATTCAGTACTTGTGATTGGTCTGTTTATATTTCTGTTTCTTCCTGGTTCAGCCTTGGGAGATTGTACCTTTCTGAGAATTTTTCTATTTCTTCTAGGATGTCCATTATATTGGCATATAGATGCTTGTAGTTAGTCTCGTAGGATGACCCTTTGTATTTCTTTTGTGTCCAGTGTAACTTCTCCTTTCTTATTTCTATTTTATTGATTTGAGCCCCCTCTCTTTTTTTTTCTTGATGAGTCTGACAAAAGGTTTGCCAAATTTTTTGTCTTTTCAGAAAAACTAGTTTTAGTTTCATTGATTTTTTTCTATTAAGTCTCTTTCATTTATTTATTCTGTTTTTATGGTTTCTTCTATTAACTGTGTTTTGTTTGTTCTTTTTCTAGTTGCTTCAGGTGTAAACTTAGGTTGCTTATTTGAGGTTTTTCTTGTTTCCTGAGGTGAGATTTTATTGCTATAATTTCCCACTTAGAACTTCTTTTGCTAGTTCCTACAGGTTTTGGATTGCTGTGCTTTCATTTTCATTTGTCTGTCGGTAATTTGTGATTTCCTCTTTGGTTTCTTTAGTGATCCATTGGTTGTTTAGTAGCATTATTGTTTAGACTCCATGTTCTGGGTTTGTTTGCTTTTTTTCTTCTTACAGTTTTTACCTTGTAGTTGATTTCTAATCTTATAACATTGTGATCAAAAAAGATGATTGATTCAGTTTTCTTAAATTTACTGAGGCTTGTTTTGTCACACAGCATGTGATCAATTCTGAGAATGGTCCATGTGCACTTGAATAATGTGTGTTCTGCTGATTTTTGATGGAATGCTCTATGAATATCAATTAAGTCTGTCTGGTCTAATGTGTCACTTAAGGCCTATGTTTCCTTATTCACCTTCCATCTGGATGATTTGTCCATTGATGAAAGTGGGGTGTTAAAATCTACTATTACTGTGTTATTGTTGATTTCTCCATTTATGGTTGTTAGTTTTGCCTTATAATTTAGGGGCTTCTATGTTGCTGCTGCTGCTAAGTCGCTTCAGTTGTGTCCGACTCTGTGCGACCCCATAGACAGCAGCCCACCAGGCTCCCCCGTCCCTGGGATTCTCTAGGCAAGAACACTGGAGTGGGTTGCCATTTCCTTCTCCAGTGCATGAAAGTGGAAAGTGAAAGGGAAGTCGCTCAGTCGTGTCCGACTCCTAGCAACCCCATGGACTGCAGCGTACCAGGCTCCTCCATCAGTGGGATTTTCCAGGCAAGAGTACTGGAGTGGGCTCTTCTATGTTGAGTGCATACATATTTACAATGTTATATCTTCTTCTTAGATTGATCCACTGATCATTATATAGTGTCCTTCTTTGTTTCTTGTAACAGTCTTTATTTTAAAGTCTATTTTGTCTGATATGAGTATTGCTGCTCCACCTTTCTTTTGATATTCAGTTGCACAGAAATCCTTTTTCCGTTTCCTCACTTTCAGTCTATATGTGTTCCTAGATCTGAAATGGGTCTCTTGTAGACAACATATATACAGCTCCTGTTGTTGTATCCGTTCAGCCAGTCTATGTCTTTTGGTGGGAGCATTTACTTTGTTTATGTTGATGGTAATTATTGATTTCCTTGGGGGCTTAGTGTTAAAGAATCAGTCTACCGATGCAGGACACACAGGTTCAATCCCTGGGTTGAGAAGATCCCCTAGAGAAGGAAATGGCCATCCACTCCAGTATTCTTGCCTGGGAAATCCCATGGATAGAGGAGTCTGGTGGTCTACAGTCCAAGGGGTGCCAAAAGAGTCAGACATGACTTAGTGACTAAACAACAACAGCAATGTTCCAGTTGTTGTCCTTTTGTTAATTGTTTTGGATTTGTTTTTGTTTTTTTCTCCCCTTCCTCTTTGTTCATGACATGCTGATTTAGTGTTACATTTGATTCCTTTTTCTTTCTTGTCTGTGTATCTATTGTATTTTTCTAGCTTGTGGTTGCTATGAAGTTTTTATACAGTAGCCTATAAAAACAAGATTGTTCTAAGTTGCTGGTCTTTTAATTTCAAATGCATTTCCAATATCCTGCATTTTTGCTCTCCTTTCCCCACAATTGCTGGTTTTGATACCATAATTGTGTGCAGATGATTTCCTACCTTTAATGTATGTCTGCCTTTACCAATGAGCTTTTCCATTCATAATTTTCTTGTTTCTAGTTGTGGTCTTTTCTTTTTTGCCTAGAGAAGTTGCTTTAGCATTTGTTGCAAAACTGGTCTGGTAGTGTTAGTCTAGTTTTTGTTTGTAAAGCTTTTGATTTCTTCATCAAATTTGAATGAGAACTTTGTTGGATAGAGTACTCTTGTTGTAGGTTATTCTCTTCCATCACTTTAAATACATGGTATCACTCCCTTCTAGCCTGCAGTTTCTGCCTAAAAATAAAAAACTGTAGGAATTCCTAACCTTGTAGGAATTCCCTAGTATGTTATTGGTTGCTTTCTCCTTGTTATGTTTAACATTTATTCTTTGTTTTAATTTTTGTCAGTTGATTACTTTGCGTCTTGACATGTGTCTCCTTAGGTTTATCTTGCCTGGGATTCTCTGCACTTCCTGAACTCGGGGGACTGTTTCATTTCCCATGTTATGGAAGTTTTCAGCTATTATCTCTTCAAATATTTTCCTGGGTCCTTCTCTCTTTTCTTCTTCTAGAAACCCTATAATGCAAATATTGATGCATTTAGTGTTGTCCCAGAGGTCTGTTAGACTGTCTTCATTTCCTTTCATTCTTTTTTCTTTATTCCATGAATGTGATTTCCACCATTCTGTCTTCCAGTTCACTTATCCATTCTTCTGCCTCAGTTATTCTGCTATTGATTACTTCAGTGTATTTTTCATTTCAGTTATTGTATTGTTCATCTTGGTTTATTCTTTAGTTCTTCTCGGTCTTTGTTACACATTTCTTGTATCTCAATCTGTGCCTCACTTCTTTTTCCGAGATCTTGGATCATCTTTACTATCATTACTCTGAATTCTTTTTTGGGTAGATTGTGTAATCTCCAGTTCATTTAGTTGTTATTCTGGGGTTTTATTTTATCTTCTTCCTTCTCCTGGGTCTTATTTCTCTGCTGTCTCATTTTGTCTAACTTGTTGTGATTGAGATTTCTCTTCTACAAGCTGCAGGGTTGGTCATAATTCTTCTTGCTTCTACAGTCTGCTTCCTGGTGGGTGAAATTGTCTAAGAGGCTTGTATAGGCTCCTTAGGGGGAGGTACTGCTTCCAACACACTGGTGGATAGAGCTGGGTCTTGTTCCTCTGGGAAGGGCCATGTCAAAGGATATGTTTAGGGGGCAGCTGTGTCCTCAGAAAGACTTCAAGCAGCCTGTCTACTGATAGGTAGAGCTGTATTCTTGCCCTGTTGGTTGTTTGACCTGTGGTGTTTCAGTATTGGACCTGCGGGCTGCTGAGTGGGGCCAGATCTTGGCAGCCTCCAGGAGAGCTCGCACTAGTGAGTCCTCTCCAGAACTACCACCGCCCCTGTGTTTGCTCCTGCAGTAAGCTGCAGCTACCTCCTCTCACTCCGCTTCCACAGGAGACCCTCCAATACCAGCAGGTAACCTGGCCCTGACTTCTATGAAGTCACTGCTTTTTACCCCGGGGTTCCGGTGTGCAAGAGACCTTGTGTTCACCCCCAAGAGTGGAGTTTCTGTTTCTCCCAGTCCCATGGAATCCCTACCATCAAACCCCACGGACCCTCAAAGCCAGATTTTCTGTGGGCCTCCTCTTCCCATTGCCAGGCCCCCAGGGTGAGGAGTCTAACACGGGGCTCAGAACTTTCACTCCTGTGGGAGAACTTCTTTGACATAACTATTTTCCAGTTTGTGGGCTGCTCATCTACAGGCTATGGGATTTAATTTTATCGTGGCTGTGTCCCTCTTACTGCCTGGTTGTGGCTTCCTCTTCGTCTTTGGATGTCAGGCATCATTTCTGGTAGGTTCCAGTGTTTTTTGGTTGATGGTTGTTTAGAGTTAGTTGTGATTTTGATGTTTTCATCTGAAGCAGTGAGGTCCTATCCTTCCACTCTGCCATCTTGTCTCCATCTTTTGATGTCTTCTTTTTACATCTTTATGTTTATCCTTTTGCTGTTCATTGTACTTATAATTGCTTTCACAATTAAAAAAAACTTTAGAAATCTATATACTGGCTTATTTAAATGATTCAATTTCCTATTGTGATTTTTCTCTTTCCTATTTATTATTGCTTCTTTTCTATTTAGAGAATACCTTTCAATAATTTTTTGTTTAAGGATAGGATTAGTCTTACCATATTCTTTAGTTTTTTTGCTTGTCTAAGAAATTCCCTCTTCCTCAATTCTGTATGATAATCTTGCTGATAGAGTATCCTCATTTGGTAGTTTTTCCCTTTTAGGATTTCGAATATATCTTGCTATTGCCTCCTGGCCTGTGATGTTTCTGTAGAGAAGTCAGCTGATACCCTTATGGGGGTTCCCTTGTGACTAACTCTGTATTTCTTTTGCTGTCTTTAGACTCTTTCTATCTTTAACTAATAGTCATTTTAATTATACTATTCTTGGTGTGGGTCTGTTTGGGTTCATCTTGTTTAGGACTCTCTGTGCTTCCTGAACCTGGATATCTTTTTCCTTCTTTAGGTTTGGGAAATTTTCAGCCATAATTGTTTCAAATATATTTTATATTCCCCTTTTTCTTCTTCTTCTGGATTCCAATTATGCATTGGTTGGCTCACTCTAATTATCCCAGAGGTCTTGCTTATTGCTTTGATTTTTTTTTTAATCCACTTGTCTTTCTGTCTGCTGTTCTGACTGGATAATTTCCATTGTTCTAGCTTTCGGATCACTTGTTCATTCTTCTGTATTATTTAGTTTGCTACTTATTGCCTTTAGCTCAGTTTTTGTCTTGGCAAATTAGTTTTTAAATTTTCTTTGGCTTCTCTTTATAGTTTCTACTTCCTTGTTACAATGTACTTCTTTTTTCTTTTCTTTCTTTCTTTTTCTTTTTCCCCTTGCCATGCCATGAGGTGTATGGGATATCAGTTCTCTGACCAGGGTTTGAACCTGGGCCACAGCAGTAAAAAGTCATAATCACTAAACCACCAGGGAACTCCCCATTTCTATTGATAGCCCTTTCTTTCCTTCAGTATTTATATTACCTCCATTTTGAACTTGGTGTTTAGTAGACAGGAGAGGTGTGTTTCATTATTTGTTCTTTCAAGGAAATTCTCTTCTTCTTTTAATTGGAGTAATTCCTCTGCTTTTTCATTTTACTTAACTTTGTTTGTTTCTCTGAATTTAGGAGAAACAGTTACCTACTTTGATCTTAAAGGGCAATTTTTATGTGGGAGCATCCCAGTGTAGCCTGTGTGAGTGGAATAATTTTACTGTGAGGGCTGTGTTTGGTATGGATGCCTCTCACATCTTTTCTCTGTGTGTGCTGGCCATTATCCCCTTGTTAGGGGTTGCAATTGGTGTTGTGTTGAACAGAGACTACTCTGGACACTGAGCAGGGCTTCTTCTTTGCTTTGGGGTTGTCTGTTAGGGTCAGGGTGTGCTTCCTAGTTGTTGGAATAGAAGCCCTCAGATGCATTTCTGAGCTGCAATGTGAGGTAGATATTACTGGAGTGCTCCTACTGGGAGCTCCTCTTAATTTCATGGCTGCTTGCATGCTCCCAGAGCTCACAGAGGCAGAGCCGTGAGCTCTGTGAGCGTGCTAAGGGGCTGGTATGGTGGGGCCCCACCCCTCCCTTGATATGCAGGTTCACAATGGGGGCTTTTATGGCAAACCTGGGCTCCATCCTGTGCACATCCCTGGTTGTGGCCTGGACCACACTCCAGTGCCTTTGGCCTACCTCTGTGCAGCCAACCCCAGTCCTCTCCTCAGATCTGCAAAAGGACAGCTATTGTATGGTTTCACTTAGATAAGTTAACTTCCAAATCCATAGAAGTGGAGTACAGTAAGTCCTCTACATACAAACCTTCAAGTTGACACTTTCAAAGGTATGAACATGTCCTGTATGCTAGTTGTTGTACTGTTGTTCAGTCACTCAGTTGTGTCCGACTCTTTGCGACTCCCTGGACTGCAGCACACCAGGCTTCCCTGTCGTACGCTATCTCCTGGAGTTTGTGCAAGCTCACGTCCAGTGAGTCGGTGATGCCATCCAGCCATTTCATGCTCTGTCCTTTTTCTCCTGCCTTCAATCTTTCCCAGCATCAGGGTCTTTTCCAATGAGTCAGCTCTTTGCATCAGGGGCCAGAGTATTGGAGCTTTAGCTTCAGCATCCATCCTTCCAGTGAATATTCAGGGTTGACTTCCTATAGTATTGACTGGTTTGATTTCCTTGCTGTCCAAGGGACTTTCAAGAGTCTCAAGCACCACAGTTCAAAGGCATCATTTCTTTGGTGCTTGGCCTTTTTTATGGTCCAGCTCTCACATCTGTACCTGACTACTGGAAAAACCATAGCTGTAACTATAAGGACCTTTGTAGGCAAAGTAAGGTCTCTTTTTTTTAATGTGCTGTCTAGGCTTGTACTGTTGTACTGTACTACTGTGCTTTTCAACATACTGTACTATAAGAATAAAAATATTCTCTTTATTTTTTGTCTTTTTTTGTGTGTAATTTATGTGAAAAGTACTATAAACCTATTGCAGTGCCATACTATATTGTGTTAGTTGGGTGCCTAGGCTAACTTTGTTGTACTTACATGAACAAATTGGACTTATGAACGCACTGTCAGACCGAAACTTATTCATATGTATGGGACTTGCTATTGTAGCTTCTGGGGACTGGGGGTAGGGGGAAGTGGGGAGTTATTATATAATAGGGATTTTCAGTGTAGATTGATGAAAAGTTTTGGAGATGGAGACTGATGATGGTTGCACAGAGTGAAGGTACTTCATGCCACTGAATGGTATACTCAGAAATGGTTAGAATGGTCAATTTTATAATATCTATATTTTACCACAACAAAAAATTAAAAAGTAGCCCCGTATGGACCAAGTCAGGGGGAAGAAGGGTATTTGCCTCCGTGTGGGTATCTAGGCCCACCACTCCGCTAATATTTACCATCATGCACAATTCTCTCTGCCTTACGTTTGAGCCTGTATAATAAGTAATTAAGGAATTAGGTACAACATGTGTCATCCACAGCGAGATATCATAGAGCAGTGGCCCTGGCCTGTAAGAGCTGCTGTTAGAAATGCAACCTCCTGCCTTGAGCACCTCAGGCTTCCTACTGCTCTGGGATAAAAGACGAAGCTCCTTAGAAAGGTCGTGCAAGGCTTTACCCGCTCAGAGGCTGTCTTAGGTCTCCAGGACACCTTGCACCTGCTCACCCTTGCTGTCTCTGCTCTTCCACAGTGAGGTTCTCACCTTCTGTTCTTTATGCTGCTGAGGTTGTTTCCTCCTTAGAACATATTCTCTCCTCTCTCTCTGCTTAGTTAGCATTTTCATCCTTCAGAGTTCAGATTACCTGTTCCTGCACAGAAAATATTTCCTCACCTCAGATCAGGTTAAGTCCTCTTACGACATGTTCTAGCAACTTTACATCCTTCCTTGGACGTGTCTTTATGTTTTCTTGTTTATTTGATTACTCTTTGGTCTTCATCAATAGATGATAAGCTCTAGGAGAACAGAGACCATCTAGTTTTTCCTTACGTTGAATCCTGAGTTCATTGAGGGCCTGGCACTCACTTATAAGCCTTTCAATCATTACTGGCTAATGAATGAATGAATAGAAAGATAACTAACAATATCGAACTATTAATAAGTTAAAGATTCTTCTCCAGTTTTCAAGTCATTGATGCTATGATCTGATCATCTAATACCACATTCTTCTCTATGTAAGACAAATGTAGGAAATGAAGATTATTCCACAGCAAGAGAGGTGGTACATTTTCGATTAACAGCTAAAGGAAAACTATTTGAAAGGGGTTCATTTTTATAACACTGATATTCTGTGCTGATTTTTTTTAAAAAAAAATTATAAGCCCAATATGAAACCAGAACAACACTTCTTTTAATTTCCCCACACTGGTAGTCATTGATTTGCATCCATATTTCAGAGGAAATGCCATTGAATTCAGGAGAAATCTATTTAACCTGCATGGCATTCAATAATTGCTGGAAAAGCTTAATTTCTTTACACTGTGCTAAGCAGGTATGTTAAACACTTAAATATATAATTTTCTACAGGCGCTTTTGGTAAAAACATTCTTTCCTCTTTCTCACATCTTCTAGCAAACCTCCTTATCCTTCTTGTGACCCTGTAGGCTTCTCCTTTTCTCTTGGCTTGTTTGCAAGTTTTAAAGTATTAATTGCATCTCCTGCTTCAGGAAGGGTTGCTTGGCTACTACTCTGTTTTTGTTGGGTGAATTCTTTTACTTCACCATCGCTACCTTGAATAATGGCATTTAATGCATTTTCAAAGAAGCCAGACATAATTAAAAATCCCTTATCTTTATTAAGTATAGCAATAGTTATTCTCATTTGGAAGACCAAGGGGAATATAATGGGAGAGTATGTATTAATTTTGAATATTTTGAATAATGTGGGATCCAAATGAAAATAAGGTCAAAAGGAGTCAGTCACCATGGAATTGGGAGAAAGGAAGGATGTCATGTAGGATAACAGCTTTTAAGTAAGATAGGAGTGAGGAAGAGTAAACAAGAGCAAAGATGCCCAAGGGATAGGCTATCAGCTTCATTTTGTCAGCTTTTAAAATTATCTAGGAAAGGAAAACTATATAATGGTAGAAAAGCATTACACATTATATAAAGGAAACTTTGCAACTGATACTAAGGTCTATGAGATGGTAACATGCTGAAGAATAATAACTTCAATTAAATTTATTTGGTGAATTTTTAAATTCTCGGCTTTCAGCTTGACTCTGGATAGAAGGCATAATGTTGCATAAAACATCACCCCTATACCTGGGGACCTTGAACCATTACATAAATGAACACAGAAAGGCATTTGGCTGCTGTGGCATTTCTCAAAGAGGCTTTGACTGTGAATGTTAAAAGGGATTACAGCAGGACTTCTCAGAGCCTTGAATATGTTAATGAACACTGGGCATCATTTCTAAGAAGGGGGTATATTATGGTTCTCTAATTTTTTGAAGATGTCATCTTGGTTTTGTGTCTCGTTCTGCAGTTGCGTGTGTTTTGGAAGGAACAGTTTGTGAACTTGTGAGATTATAGCCTGAAATACACTCTGGAAAATGCTGACATTAAAAAGCAGACATGGGTTGGGGAATTAAATTGTTTTGGAAATTATTTCATCAAGTAGTATACCAATTGCTTAAATCACTAAAAAGTGGTATAGGACCCATAATAGCTCTAACGGTCAGTGCCTCTTCATAGCAGCGGTATTCCTAACAGCTAAAAAGTGGCAACAACCCAGTGTCCATTAATTGATAAGTAAGTAAACATGTGACATACCCATATCATGGAATATTATATAGCCCTAAAAAGGAATGGAGTACTGATACCTGCTACAATGTGGATGAACCCTGAAACATACTAAGTGAAAGAAACTAGATACAAAAGACTCTGTATTATATATTTATGCAAAATGCCTAGAACAGGTAAATTCATAGACAAAGCAGATTCAGTAAGTCCCCTATATATGAATCTTTAAGTTGAGAACTCTCAAAGATGTGAACATGTGTTTCATCAGCATCAGGCGTGAGTGAAATTGCAGCTTGCCCTCAGTCTCCTTTTGCTATCATTTAGCTCTACCATCTCCTACCCCCTTTCCCTCCTCCAGTCAGTAACTCTTCCTGCCTATTCATCTGATGCCAGCCCCTGTATGCCAGTTGTACTTTACTACTACTGGATTCTGTAAGATTAAAAATGTTGTCTTTATTTTTTGTGCTTGTTTTATATATTATTTGTGTGAAAAATATTATAAACCTATTACAGTACAGTACTGTGTAGTTGTTAGTTGGGTACCTAGGTTAATTTTGTTGGACTTACAAAAACTTAGACCTATAAATGGACTTTCAGACCAGAACTCATTTGTATATAGAGGGCTGACTGTAGTGGTTTCCAGGGACTGGTGAGAGAGGAAAGTGAGGGGCAGCTGCTAGTGGGTATGGGGTTTATTTAAGGGATAAGGAGAATGTTCTTGAATTATATAGTGATGCTGTTGAACAACCTTATGCATATACTAAAAACCAACGAATTGTATACTTTAAAAAGGTGACTTTTAGGGTATGTGAATTTTATTTCAATTAAAAGTAATACAAGACCCCACCATACCAAGTGGTTATCTCTCCTACATTATAGGAACTGAGAACAACACATCTTTTCTTGTCACAATTATATTTAATGAAGATACTAGTTGTTATTTACAGAAGATATACATACATACAATTCCTGCACATTAAATGTAGCCTAATTATGGAAACAGGAAAAAATGTACTCCAAAATTACATACTAAATAAAATAAATAAAAAGTAATTATTTGGCACCATATCTATTATGTAGCAAATAAATAACTCTATACCATTGATTGAATGAACTATTTACAATCTATTTGAAAGTGCAAAACAATTGCTGAAAATTAAGGTATCTGTAATAACATTTAAGTCCAGAAAATATGTGGGTGTTTTAAATCAGTAACAATAATTAGCCAATAGTAAAGGTTTTTTAATGCCCAGGAAAATAATTTCGAAAAATGTTTTGTGCATATTGTGCTCTTCTGAAATGTCATTTTTTTTTATCTTAACGCTGGCAATTTTAAGAACCTTGGAGTTTCTCAGTGGAATTCTTATGTATGCAATCCTGATTTGTAAATTTTAAAAAGTTATATTGTAAACATAATTATTATTATAAGTCATTCAGAAATTACAGACCAGTCTTCCCTAAAATTACATAAATAGCCAGAATGTTTTATAGTAATGTGGTCAGGTACAATTCTTTCAGAGGTAAGACTATGAAGATGGAAAAATACAGCCTCTAGTTTGGAGTTACATGGATTCCTCAACACCTTCCAAAAATCCCATGCTCAAGTCAAGATGTTGAGTTAGAAATTATGAAACTATACCACCACTGATGTAGCCAAATAAACACCATTTGTAGCACATCTCATCCTGTAAGTACTCCTAGAAAAAATATCAGGAGCTTGATATTTCTCTTGACAATGCTATTTCTACCATACTCTTCACATTGTTCTTATTTTATGTTTCAGCAAAGAAGATGGCACAACTGGAAATAAAATAAGGTGACTATGAACAGGGGATTTCTAGGTTAGAGTGTGCAAGCTGTATGCAAGTCAAAGAATTTCTTCTCTTGTCATGATGCTGGTAAGCTGAACGCGGCCCTGAGATGTCTCAGGATGGGTTTTTGCTTGTTTTATAGAATTCTCTAGTGACAGTACGGTGAGCAGTAGCATAAATGGCATCTTTGAAAGGTTGTGGATGGAGGCAAACGTTGTTCTGGGCACTTGAAATGCCTATGGTCGACGAGGCTCTAGTCTGTGTGACATCTGTGACAGAGTTCTCTGGTTGTCAATCACATTTAATTGCCGTACATAACTCCGGACATCCTGATGGTTCTTGTTAGCTTGAGCTGCATCAGGATCTGTTGAAAGAGGAAAGAGTAAGATTGGCATTGCATAATATATGCATATAAGATACAGCTTTATTTTCTCCAACTTATTACATTTATCATGGATTCCTGGTTTCCATCAAGACCTTTCAACACACTATATTCATTGAACTGTTTCCACTTGGATGTTCCAGCTCCTCCCTCCCACCCTTTTTTCCCCTGGAATCATGTATTTTGATTATTTTCCTTTGCATCAGATATTGTTTAAAAAAACACCAAATAAAAATGAAAGCATCACCTGACAATCCTGGTTATATATTAAAAGTGTTTCCCCTTGTCATCCCCAGAGTGTATCACTGTGATCTCTGCTCCCTTTGACCCAGATGAGGACTAATGGCAAAAAGACATAGTTTTCATTAGCTTCTAATAAAAGCACTTAACACCTGAGCTGAAGTGAAGCAAGCCAGTGAGATTCTAAGTCCGACTGCCCTTAATACTTGCAGACAACATACAGCATTACTGCATACATTGTATGACTGACCATACTCAGCAAAAAAATCAACTCAGGCTGAAGTCATGATTTCTACTAGACCTTCAATTCTGATGCTATTTGTTCTGAAATCCCAGTTATCATTCTAGTTTCATCCACTCCTCAAAGCATTTGAGCACCAGAGTGATCTGAAGTCAACTGATTTCCCTAAAACCAAGCTGAAAGAAGAATCAAATGCCCAGTCAGATGCCTATACAAGGAATATACATGAATGAGGAAGGTCACTTGACCTCTGGTGAATGGGAAAGATAGTTCGCTTCATAAGTGACTATCCAGCTCCTGCATCCTGAGTTGGCGGATCTTCCTATTTTTCTAGAGAAATGAGAAATCTGGATTTCTTCTCTGGGAATTCTTCCATTTTTGAATGATTACATTATTTCAGAATAAAAGGGGGGAAAAAAGCTCCACTTAGATCCAACACCTCAGCCATGGTCCATGGGTAGCCTTTGCCCCATGGATGCCAATATGGGATGCTAGGAGTGGCCGAGCCAGCCTGGACTCTGGCCCAGAGTTCTTTCTGCCATAGCACATTGCTTTCTGCAGTCCATCTGTTCCCCTTAGATCCATACACCACTCCCAAAGACAATTAGAATGCCATCTGCATGGGGGGTGAAGGGGGTGTTGCAGGTCTGAACACAGAAAAGCAGAGAGAAGATACAAAGGCCCCACTTGCTCTAAGAAGAAACTCATCAGTATAATTATCACATATAAATAATACCACAGTGCTTAATTTCCTTGCTTGTCACTGGCAGTGTACTCTACATGTACAATATACTATAATTACATTGTACATATTCCCACAATGTTTATGAATCTATTCCTATAGCTTTATCTGTAGATTGACTTCAGAGCTGAACAGCTGTTGTTTACTAGCAGTTACTGATAACTTCAACAAACGTAATGGATATATATATATATGTATATATATATATATTCGCCCCCCCTTCCCATGTCTCTAGAAGATGTAGGAGAAAGTAGGATTATACTTCCAAAGAAGCTTATAGAACAAAATATATTCTGTCTTGGTTCTTGGACCTCGTGGAGAAACTTCTCGAGGCTTTGAACCCTCTTAGGCATTTTGTGTTTAGTTTCAGGAATTTCCTAGACCCCCCTGAAGGGCGGTAGATTCTAGGTTATGAACCCTTGTTGTAGTCATCACCTATATATTTTCATACTTGCTTGTATAACTGCTGTATATCATGTATTTATACATATAGTACATTTCTAGATGAAGAGATATGAGACACTTAAAATATTGGCAGAATCCACATAAGAACAATTGATGATGGGCAAGCTGTTCTTGTTTTGGAAGAAAGAGGAGACATAATCATTTGAATAAAATTTTTTTTTTAAGGATCTTGCTCCCTAAGACAAGACTATTTTTCCTAGACCCCCCTGCCCCCAAGTATTAAAAAATAAATGTTTATGTGTTGATTTTATATCCTGCAACTTTACTATATTCACTGATTAGCTCTAGTAATTTTCTGGTAGAATCTTTAGGGTTTTCTATGTAGAGGATCATGTCGTCTGCAAACAGTGAGAGTTTTACTTCTTCTATTCCAATCTGGATTCCTTTTATTTCTTTTTCTGCTCTGATTGCTGTGGCCAAGACTTCCAAAACTATGTTGAATAGTAGTGGTGAGAGTGGGCACCCTTGTCTTGTTCCTGACTTTAGGGGAAATGCTTTCAGTTTTTCACCATTGAGGATAATGCTTGCTGTGGGTTTGTCATATATGGCTTTTATTATGTTGTAATTGAAAGAGACACATGTACCCCAATGTTCATCGCCGCACTGTTTACAATAGCCAGGACATGGAAGCAACCTAGATGTCCATCAATAGACAAATGGATAAGAAAGCTGTGGTACATATACACAATGGAATATTACTCAGCCATAGAAAAGAATACATTTGAATCAGTTCTACTGAGATGGACAAAACTGGAGCCTATTATACAGAGTGAAGTAAGCCAGAAGGAAAAACAACAATACAGTATACTAATGCATATATATGGAATTTAGAAAGATGGTAACGATAACCCTGTATGCGAGACAGCAAAAGAGACACAGATGTACAGAACAGTCTTTTGGACTCTGTGGGAGAGGGCAAGGGTGGGATGATATGGGAGAATGGCATTTGAAAACATGTAAATTATCATATGTGAAATGAATCACCAGCCCAGGTTTGATGCATAATACAGGGTGCTCAGGGCTGGTGCACCGGGATGACCCAGAGGGATGGAATTGGAAGGGAGGTGGGAGGGGGGTTCTGGAAGGGGAACACATGTATACCCATGGCGAATTCATGTCACTGTATGTCAAAACCAACACGATAATGTAAAGGAAAAAATAATTAATTAAATTAAAAATAATAAAAAAATCTTTAGCAATTCTGGTATCCTGTGTTAGCAAACCCTTGGTTTGGGCCAGTCCTGTGCTAAGAAGAGCAAAGATAGCTCTGGTGAATAAAATGAGAAACTTTCGTCTCTGAGCACTAGATTTATTGGAGGGGATGGTGCTGGCAGCCTCACAGTCATGTCCATGTCAGATTATCGAGTTAAATTAATGACCCCAATGGCTTCAAGTGACTCGTACAATGAAGTTAGCACAAAACTTTACAGGGGCCACCTTCTCACTCCCAGACCAGCTGGAAAGAGCCAAAGCTCCAAGCCCCACCCAAAGTCCCAGCCCTGAGGAAATAGTAGCACTGGCCCAGCATGATGACCAGGTGCGATGATGCCACTTACCTCCCGACAGTTTAAATTTGCAATTTATTATTAGTGACAGTTTCATATTAAAGCATTTATTATACCAGCTATTGTGCTAAATGTGCAGATTTAAGAAAAGCACCTTAATTCACCTAGAAATACTAGAAATATGAATTCCTGCTAAGGGACCTTTTACAAGTGTGCTTATACACATTCAGGCAGTTTCTCAACACCCCAAGAGACAATAAATATTATCCTTCCCAGTTTATAAACGACGGAATGAGTCATCATGAGTTGATGTGAGTTTCTTAACATGAAGCGGTGAGTCATAAAGAGAGTTGGTTAGAGGCAGGATTTGTTGGCATTCGTGCCTTAGTTGTCCCTATCCATTCTGAAAAGAGCAAATGAACTTTCTGATTTCATTCATAAAATAATATTCTTATGGTTATTTTCTAGTTTTACCGCCAGAAAATCTTTAAACCACAAGGCACTTGTCCGATGGGATTCACGATTCAAAGCGTCTCTGACACAATCAAATATTGTCCTGGCTTCCAGAATGTCTCTACAGCCCCATTAAAAAGGACTTAATCACCAAGATCCATATTGCAGCAGCATTTAACTTACTGAAGGGTTGGCTCCTGCAGTATCTCACTGTTCTGGCAGTATTTGCAATCATTCGCTAAAAAAACAAAGAAAAGAAACACTGAAATGCAGGTAAGCTTAGTGTAGAATCCAAAAAAACCCACAACACACCATTATTTACTTTAGTGATACCTGGAAAGGTATTTGTCAGGTGAGGAATACTACTGGCATAACTCTAGTTTAAGTGCTTATTCCTTAGGATGTAAAAAGCAGGCTGTTGTTCCTGAGACTGAATCTTACTCTTCAGGACCAGTTCTTACCATCCTCTCTTGAGGTCACTGTGAATTGGCAAGAGAATTTGTAGCTAGTCTAGGTTTGGAGAGGGTTTAGCTTGTCAAGTTCCTCACTGTAAACAGTAGTGAGATATTCAGTGATATTGACAGAATGGTCATAGATATTCTACCTCCACAGTTTTCTATACACTGAGCATTATTAGCCTTTTTCAGCTTCCAGCAAAAGTGTGTGTTTTAACATTAACCTTAATTATTTGATTCCCTCCTTCGTCCTTCCTTCATCCTTTCTGATTATTACAGTAACACATGCACATTTTAGAAAAATCACAAAATCTAGAAAATGTTGAGAACTAAGTAAAAAATCACACAGAATATTGCTTCACAGAGTAACTTCAGCTATATTTTGGTACATTCCCTTTGAATATTTTTAAAATAAATATATATAAGCTTTTTTTTTCAAAAAATGGAAGTCATATATATTTTTGTTTTGATTTGAATTGTTTCATATGGCATTATGACTTTTCCATGCCATCTGCACTTTAAAATCTTTTTAAAAATAACCAGGTATTCAGTCATGTGGATGGGTCATCATTTATTTAACCTTTGTTAATTTTGTCAGTAAGTAATCTTAATTCCTAACTTTTGGCTGACCATAAAAACTTATAAGGAAACCTTTTGAACTGCACTCAACTGAGTTAAAAACAAAGGAGGAAAGAAATGGACAGAAGCACGAGGAAAAACATGAGGCTGAAGCACTGTTTCTGAGCCACTATTTCTTGCTCCTGCCACTTTGAGGGTAACTGGGACACCCAGTCTCTGTGTAACATCTCAGGATACTTGTTCTCAAGGTTGTCCCTCAGAGATAGTGGATTGATTCTAACACAAGCAGAAAATCGATAAGGTTCTGGCCAGGAAAAGAGACTTTCTAATCTCTGAGTGGCTATTTAACTCCAGTCCTTGCTTGCTTCTCTCTTTGACTCTCGGCTTGGCAAAGTTAGATGACCCTGAGAAAACTGACACAGTGTTAAAAAAATAAAAAAAAAAACTTATTTGGGAGGGAATTTTTCTCATAGAAGAGTTGACACTTTACAAGTACGCACAGGTGAACGTTCATAATGCCTCGATGAATATTACTGCTTTGAGGACTCTGGCAAGCATGAAGGGACATGTGTCTGCAATGGGTAATTTCTCATACACAAAGAAGCAATCGGAAAAGTTTGAACTTCACTTTCATAAAGGATCCTGAAAACCAGCACATCCATTGATCAGCATGAGAAATATATTATAAATACCTCCAAGAAAATGTAACATACAATGTATAATTAGCCTCTGATATATGGAGCCCTGAAATAAACAGTAACTATGATAATTTTCCTGCTAATTTACTTTGTTTTTTCACTTCTCCAAAGGCTTTGCATCCGAAGGGCACAAGTATATTCCATGTAGAATTATTGTAATTCTTCAGATATTGAATGGAATGTAATTACTGAGAACCCTGGGAAATGCTGCCAGTATGCCCCTCTGAAGAATAATAAAACAATTAGCAGGGGTCAGAAACCTCTTCCTATACCATTTTGTAGGGAGTAATTGTTCTGCTTTTTAGTTTTGAAAGCTAAAACATTTCATTCTGACTTTGGTTTTAAGACTACTCTTTACAGCTATACTCTGAGGCTTCATAATTTTTAGCTCATTATGTAGTTTAAAATGTGAGAACAATTGTTTAAATCAGTAATTTCCAGCTCTGGAGTTCATTCTGCCTTTCTAAATCTTTGATTAATTTTAACAATGGTTTTAATTTTGACATATCCCTTTTAATTGTATTCAAAGATAACTTCAGTTTAACTTTGTAGTCCAAACCTGGCTTAGCAACAAGGCCCATTCTTTCTCTCTGAGATGGCTGCACACTAGTGTTAGAATATGTCACATTAGCAGTCACAGTGCCCGGACTCCACCGGCACTGCTGGGCAGTGCAGTTACAGAATGCTTTCTCAAGGCCAAAGAAGAGTTAACTTGATATTTTTAACCCTAACCTTGTTTGCACCCACTGACCCATGCAATGCAATATTTAATATGCTACAGGTGCTTTCCTGGGTTTGCAGGCGAGTTCAGAAGTTCCCTTGTTTATCTGTCTCCAGGGGCATAATGCCATCAAAGCCTGACTGCAGATACAGGCTTCTCACTGTTTGAAGGCATCCAGCAACAAGGAACTCGTTACCCCCAAGGACAACCCCTTGCATTTTTCAACATTTATGACTACTAGACATTTCTTTATCATTTTGAGTCCAAGTGTTTGCCCATTTGTGTTTCACCCCATTTATCCTAGCATCCTGTCTCTGAGCTCTTAAGCCACAACAAACATGTTTCGTTCTTTTAGGACAGTTCTTCAAATACTTGAAGATAGCTATCATCTCTTCACCCCCACATCTATTCTGGTTCAGCCTAAATATCCTCATTTTCTTCAACAATTTCTCATAAGTTTCAGGTCTCTTATAGACAGTTCTCTAGGTTGAAGTCCACAATTTTAAATAGCCACGTTGCTGATGTTTGAACTTCTAGTGAATTAAACCTCTCAGCCCTCTTCACTGAACTTCCTTCTCTGTAGATGTGCAGATGGTTTCACTGACCAACGTGGAGAATTTTGCATTTATCATCTAAAAGCCATCCAGTTAGTCTTTCTATCCTTCTGCAGACTTGAGTCTTGTGTGTCATTATTGACAGCGGGTGACTGTTTATTCATTGCTATTCTCAGTGAAAGTTGGCAAAAACTAAGGTTAAAAGATATAGGCTTTATTATCCAACTGCCACAGCAGGGATGAAGCCAAAAATTATACCCTAGGCTTTGGGGCCCTGCTGGAGCAGGTTGGCCTGCCTGGAGCAGGCCAGGCGACTTTCCTACAATGCCAGCCAGTGGGAAAATACCTGATCACTCCAAAGTAGAGTTTCTCATCTTATTTTGTTTAACCCATCCCAGCAAACCCGGGGTTATGACACATTCCTGTTAGCAACTGGCTTGTTAAAATAGTGATTTGTAATTCAGGGACAAAGTGAGGAGAACATGCTCCTTTAGAAGGCACCTGGATCAGAGCAGGTGGGCAGAGCAAGTCCTTCTCTACACCTGCCGTGACTCTGATACAGCCCCAGCCCTTGCTGGGAGGGCCCCACCTTGGGGTCATCAGCCTACCCTGGTGGATGCAAACCAAGAATGCCAGGCTTCCCCTTGGGAATTCACATTGCACATTTCCCAGGACCACCACTTTTCCTAGGGACTAATTCTAAGTACGGGTCTTCAGAGCTGATTTGCAAGAATTATGTTCATACAGTTCCTTACCTACAGGGAAGAGAGAAGGACCCAACTGAAAGCTGAAGAATCTCCCTCAGGATGTGAACTCACATGCGGAAGCTCAGGAAGAAAAAATGAGGTAACAAGCCAAGGTTTCTGCAACTACCCTCAGGTTTGTTTGTTTTTTTCTTCTTGGTGTTTATGTTGAAGTAATTTCAAATTTTAAGAAAATTTGCAAGAGTAGTCCAAAGAACTCACATATAACCTGGTGAATGTGTCTTAACAAGACCAATTTTAAGGGCACCTCCCAGACTTTGCTATGCATGCTAAGTCGCTTCAGTCGTGTCCGACTCTGTGCAGCCCCATAGACAGCAGCCCACCAGACTCCTCTGTCCACGGGATTCTCCAGGCAAGAACACTGGAGTGCCCTGTCCTATTGGGCAGGTCAATGGGACAGTTGGCCATGTGAGGGTCTGGTCTGGATAAAGGTGTAGACAGTGCATACTCAGTGACACTGTGTCAGGTATTTATTGATTATATTAAACATATTATTTATATAAATTATAGAATGTATAGAATATAATAACATTAGTATTATTTCTGTATCAAGCTGTAAACAGAGTGACCCAGACGCAGATGTCCTTCCTAGGGTCTGAGTTGCAGAGTGACCAGCCCAAAGATGCCATCTAGCAAGGGAGTGACCAGCTGTGGGCAATCAAGCCTGGCCCATGTGAGAGGCCCTGAGGCTGTGGTCCCCAGTGCAAATCTCCCTCAAGCTAGGAGGCAAGTAATTCCTTCCCCTTGAATCCAAGGAGGTGTCAGAGAGGGCTCTTCTCAGATGGCTCCTTGGGGCCTGGGCTTCCCTGTTGACCTTCTGTGGCACCCTCTCCTCAGGGCCGGGCTGGCCACCTTACACCTTCACTCCTATCCAGAGGGCCAACAGCCCACCGGGTCTCCCCAGCCATCTCCAGCTCTTCTGGCCGGCTCTGTGCTGACTCCTGTGCCCGGTCTGAGCTCTCCCTTCACTCTCCTGTCCCTGGAGGGGAGCAGACTCCTATGTCTGTTTTCCAAGTTCAGGCCAGCAGGCCTCCAGGCGGTAGCACCTGGCACTGTTCCTCTCCTGACCTCCTCCCCTTCATAGCAGTTGCCAGAATAGCTTTCCTCTGCTCAGGCCGAGCTCCCTCCCTGCTCCCTTGATTAGGCGCTCCTGCCCTCAAGTTTTTGTCTTTCCTTCTATTGCCCCTTGAGACATTTGCCCTCCTTATTTTTAAAGGTTTGCCAGATTGCTCTCTCCTTTCTTCTTTCTGCCCCTTCTGATTTGACTCTGCCCCTGTCCTGTCAGATACAGGACCTCAGTCAATTACTCCTAGCTTATCATGTGTAAAACCACATTCAAACCATTCTGATTATTTCACTCAGATCCTCATATGTTGGGACAATAATTTTTTCCCACATATATATGTAGAAGTATATATCTGTCTCTCACGTGCCAAGATTGTGCCCATGACAGAAACCAGGTGGAAATTATCATGGTGAGGACCAGAGATAAAAGATAAAATGGCCCAGGAGCTGACCCAGTCTTCACTATATGTATCCCTGAGGAAGAATCCTGGCTCCTGTCTCATCCTGCAGATCTTTAATATCTAAGAGATGAGTGGCATACAGATACAAGCATGTAATAAGCATGATGCTCATGGTATACTGTACATGTGATGGCCATGGACATGGCGACTCAGGTGTCTCTGTGGGCACTTGCCAGAGTATTGTGCATCTCTGTATGCAGGGAAGGGCACTAAGGGACTGATATAGCACCACAGGGAGGAGGGTGGACAGAACAGTGTCCACTGAGGAACAGAAAACTAAGGGGTTCATCTTGCATAATGTATTGGTAATACAAAATGCTTAGGACATTCTGCTCAATCAGGTTTTCTAATAAAACTGAAAAATGCATTTGGATCAAATCGTTACATAAATTCCTTTATAAATGCTTTAGTGTATTGTCCTATCTCACTAAGTCTAACACCGGAATAGGGTTATTCTTTTATGCAACAAATATTTCTTTTATACTTATGACATGCCAGACACCTTTCTTGGTGCTAGAGAAATATCAGTGAACTGAAGAGATCAGATACCTGGTCTAGGACATTCACATTCTAGTGGAGAAGATAAGCAATGAAGCGACAACAAAAAAATCATCTTAAAATGTGAAATCAGTTGTTGAAGCAAGGTTATCTGTTGAGAATCAGCTGTCTGGCAAGAGGCGGAGGGTAGAAGAACATTTGAAGAGTGGTCAGGGAGGACTACTTGGAGGGAGGAACGCATGAACTGAGACCTGAATGATGTGAAAGACTCAGACTGGTGAAGGCTGGAGGAAGAGAGTTTCAGGCAAAGGTAACAACTAGTGCAGAAGCCCTGAGGCAGAACGAAAGGAAAGCAGGTTGCTCTCACTAACTTGGACTGAGTACAGAGAAGATGAAGTGTGACAGGAGGCTGAATGGGTGCTCAGAGTAACAAGTCTGGATTTGATTATATTATATTGTATTTAACACGGTTTTATTTTTCTCTGATATAAGAAGTTACCTCTCTTTGCATTTTGCTTTTTCACACCTTTTTAAAAATAGAAGTATAGTTGATTTACAATATTAGTTTCAGGTGTATCACAGAATGATTCAGTTATGCATATACATGTATATTTTTTCTTTTCCATTATAGTCTGTTACCAAGATATTGAATATAGTTACCTGTGTTATACAGTAAATCTCTGTTATCTATTTTATATTTATTAGTGTGCATCTGTTAATCCCAAACTCCCAGTTTACCCCTCAACCCTGGTTCCCCATTGGTAACCATGTTTGTTTTCTATGTCTTTGAGTCTGTTTCTGTTTTGTAAATAAGTTCATTTGTATCACTTTTTTAGATTCCGTATGTAAGTGATATCATATGGTATTTATCTTTATCTGACTTACTTCATGTAGTATGATCTCTAGGTCCATCTACGTTGCTGCAAATGGTATTCTTTTTTTATGCCTGAGTAATATTCTATCCTTAACACACACACATATATCATATCTGCTCTATCCATTCATCTGGCAATGGACATTTAGGCTGTTTCCATGTCCTGGCTATTGTAAATAGTGTTGCTATGAACACTGGGTGTGTGTTATCTTTTCTAATTAGAGCTTTCATCTTTTCTGGATATATGCCCAGAAGTGGGATTGCTAGATCATAGGGTAGTTCTATTTTTAGTTTTTTAAGGAACCTCTATACTGTTTTCCATAATGACTGCGCCAGTTCCCATCAACAGTGTGTGAGGGTTCCCTTTCCTCCATACCCTTTCTAGCATTTGTTATTTGTAGGCTTTTGGATGATGACCATTCTAATTGGTATGAGGTAGTACCTCATTGTAGCTTTGATTTGCATTTCTCCAATAATTAGCGATGCTAAACATCTTTTCACGTGTCTGTTGGCCATCTGTACGTCTTCTTTGGGGAAATGTCTATTTAGGTCTTCTGCCCAGTTTTTGATCAGGTTGTTTGTTTTTGAGTTGTCTGAGTGGTTTGTATATTTTGGAAATTAAGCCCTTGTTAGTTGCATCATTTTTAAGTATTTTCTACTCCTTAATTTCATTTTGTTTATAGTTTTTTTTTGCTGTGCAAAAGCTTATAAGTTTGATTATGTCCTATTTATTTTAGCTTTTTCTATTGCCTTGGGAGGCTGACCTAAGAAAACACTGCTACAATTTATGTTAGAGAATGCTTTCCCTGTGTTCTCTTCTAGGAATTTTATGGTGTCATAGCTTATATTTAAGTCTTTAAGCCATTCTGAATTTGTTTTTGTGTATAGTGTGAGGGAGTATTCTAAGTTCATTGACTTATATGTGGGTGCCCAGACTTTCCAGTACAACTTTGTGAAGAGACTGTCTTTTCTCCATTCTGACATCTCTTTTATTACTATTTTGAACTAGTTTTACATCTTTTATTGATTTTTTTGTGTTATGTTGTATTTTCAACTGCATATAATCTAAAAGCCAAGGACTACTTTTTGGATTTCTTTATACTTCCTAGCAAAATTTTTTGCTTAGACACTCTACACATATTTAATTGCTTTGAAACATACCCTTTGGAAAAATCTACATTTAGCCCAGATCGTGTATTCTATATAAAGAAGTAAACTTTCAAAGTCCTTTGAAAGATTTCTATTGTGTTGAAAAGGTCTGGGAAATGGGTAGATTTGAACACTTAGAATTTTACTTGGAGATTCTTTTTTCTATAGCTTAAGTCCAGTGCTCTCACCATGAGTCTTGTAATAATGTTATTGATGATAGAAAACAAATTTTTGCTAATAATGTAACAGCATGATTAGTGATACCCAAATATAATGATTCAAAACATTTTTCTTCCTTTATGAATTAGCTTCTGTTAATGTTTCCAGAAGAATAGAGGTTTGCCTCAGGCTCCTCATTCCAAATAAAATGGCTATCTTAAAAAATAATATTGATAAATAAATTCACCTAAATATGGGTATGTCTGAAATAGAACCAACCACCTAATACAGAAGCAACTGTGGCTATCAGCATGCCTCATGCAGCCTGGGGTAGTGGCAGCCGGCCAGCATATTATCCTCTGATCCATTGCTAGTCTACCTCCTAAATGTTATAAATATTCATTTATGCCATAGAAAGCTACAAAGGGCTTTATTCAAACATTTTTTTGAATACTCCTTTATGTTTCCCCCAAATGAAAGAATGTCTGTTTTTTTGCATAGGATCAGAGTGTGAATTCTCTTTTGTTCATACTCATAAATCCTGAAAACCAATATGCAACAAATTCTCTAATCCTCATTTCATACCCCAAGGGTGAAGAGGTTCAAAATAAAAATACTTAGGATTGGCATGGCAGCTCACTGTGACTGTGTAATGCTGCCACCAAGAAAAAGCATCTGTGTTCCCAACTACCCAGGTGACTTCTGCCCCTGGCAGGGATTCCCTTAAAGGAGACAGCCTACCAGCCCCATGAAGGCTGCCAGCTTTGCTCACCACCATGGCCTTGCTGATGAATGAAGGGGAAGCTGCGCAGATATCAACCTGGAAAGGGAAACAGATGTGCCCTTCCCCAGGAACACAGTCATAACAGTGGTCACTAGTGGGAGTTGTTACGTGATAGTGGTGGTATGGGAGCGGGGTGGGCTAGTTTATGGGGAGAAAAGGTCAGAAAAGTTGGCACCAAGTGCAAGGCTGGTCAAAGCCAGGTTTAGAAAACATAATCAAATCCTTTTTTGAAATTCCAGTTCATTTTTCAGTAACACCTAACTCATGGAAGGGCAATTATGAAATTCAGCTTTCTCACAGTGTGACTTATCAAATGAAATAAAATTTATCACTGCTGGAGCAGAGAACTGTTATAATAGTACTCTTGCCATATTCTCTCTCCCCTTTTCTTTCACAGTAATTACAACCCCTTGATCTCGAGTGGGGCATTGGATACCCAAAATAAGGGCCACACATTCCTTCTTTACATGTGACTGTGTTTCTTCTGTCTGATAAAAGGTGAGCCAAGTGGTGAGTGCAATTCTGAGTCACATTCCTACAGGGAAGAAGCAGGTCTTCACCTTTTTCCTTTCCTCTTCCCTCTAGCTGGAATAGGGGTGGTGGTGATCCCCCATCTTGGACCATATGGATGGTGAAATGGCACAAGAGAAGAAGGCTGGAATTCTGACTGCTTCCTGGAGCAGAACTTCCAGGCTTAGACATTTAAGTGTGAAAGGAATAGACTTATCTTGCATAACCCATCATTAATTCAGGCTTCTGTTATTGCAGCTGAACTGCTATCTTAGCTCTTCAGTTGCTTTCAAGCAAAAGTGGACTCGGTCAGAGCAGGCTGTGAAGGACCTCTCTCCTCACTGCCAGGCGTGTAAGAACACACTGCTGGGCATGAAGTACAGAGATGGGGAAGGGGAACTCCCTTAATGTCCGTTAAATACGGTCTCGACTTTGCCTTCCCAGGTTACAGATGCAACACAAAGATCTAAAAATCCAGATGAAACAAATTTCATCCTCCTTGACAGGTATTTTTGCTTTTCTTGTTTGTTCTGTTCAGTTAACATTAATGATCAAAAGTTCTAAAGCTCAATCAACTCTTTAGGAGACTGACTTCTACACCTCTGTACACATGTATATTTTACAGTTAAATGGTTGGCTTAACCACCCTTTGGTCTGTATTTCTGCCTAAGTGATCTGGAAAGTTCTTTATTTGCTATATCTTTCATTTCTGGAAAACAAGTTTTCTCTTGAGAAATTAGGGAACTATGTTTAATTCTCCATACTAATCAGTGAACAAATAATGTTTTTACTTTGATCATAGAATTATTAAACTGACACAGCACTAGAGATGTTCATACCCTACCCTTGGTATGGGTGGAGGGGGAGACTGCTGAGAAACATTCGCCCTCTCGCACAGAGTTTAAAGAATCTGTACCAGAGGGCAAATTCAGTTGGTAAGAATCTGTCTGCAATGCAGGAGACCTGAGTTCAACCCCTGGGTTGGAAAGAGTCCACTGGAGAAGGAAATGGCAACCCACTCCAGTATTATTGTCTGGAGAATCCCGCGAACAGAGGAGCTGGTGGGCTGCAGTCCCTGGGGTCACAAGACTCAGACGTGACTTAGTGACTGAACCACCCCGCACAGTGTCTTTGAGGTGTGTGGACTCAGGTGCCATTTCCTAAGAAGCTTAAGACGCAGGACCTAGTCCCAGCACTCACCAGTGAGCTTTGCAATAAGTTCATTCTCAAAGCTGAATAGTGTGAGCTTTACAGGATGACTGTGGGATGTCTGGAATTCTCCCAGAGTCACACAGATTAGCTGGATTTCAGGAAACAATTAGAACAATTTTTCTGGTAAGAATGCTTCGAACACTCTATGACTTAGAGGAATAAATACCCTGACCCCACCAATAATGCCCCAGGGATAGCCAGAGTGGGGCACCATCCCCATTTTCTGTTGGGGAAACTGACCCATGGAGAAATTAAGGGACAACTACAAAGTAACGAAGCTACTCTCATGTCTCTTGAACTCTCAGCCGTGGGCTTTTCCTGTGGTGCCACATTCACTGTTGCAAAGGACACCCCGGGCACATGCTCATCCACACAGAGATAATGTTGCATCTCCCCATCCATGCAGGCTGCGGTCAACAGATTTAGAAGACAATGGAGCATTCCATGAACATGCACTATGTCGCTAAAGAAAGGCTTTGGCAAGACCTGCCTTATTGCTTCACAGAAGATGAGAAAATTAACTGCAAAGTAATGAATGCTTTTTGGGGGGTGGAGGTGGGGTGGGAGGGGCTGGAAAACTGAATATGCACCACTTCCACACAACTGTTCCTTCTAAATAATTTTTGTTTTCAGTTAAGGAAGATTTTCAAGTTCCCACCCTGAACTTGGGTGAACTTTACTGGACTAAGCAACCCACACTCAGGTGACTATAACAAAGATCTTCTGCAGAGTCGCCTTTTACCTACATGCACTAAAGTCAGCCTCAGCATATCAACATTTCAAAGGCATCCCGAGGCGGTCTAGTTCCACAAACAACAACAACATGGAAGTCACTCTGGAACATTCGTGCATTTTAGCAACAGGCAGCCAAGGATGAGGCACACAGTAAAAAAGCTAGCTGCCGCTGAGGCCACAGTACCAACGCTATTCAGTTTCACAAAGGAGAACTGACAGACTAAACGAGGTAGCCAATTTGAACCGAGTATTTCAAAACTCCTTTATGTGTAACTAGCTTTTCAACGTGGCAGCATATATGGAAATTATTTCCTTTATTAGTACAAATGCAAATTTTTATTTTAAAAAAACATTGTGGTTAAGGTTAACAATACTGTACACGTACCATTTTTTCAAAGTTTACTAGATTGTCAATGAACGTCTTGTTCCCCTCATGAGTAAATGTCATATCTGCAAAGAAATAAAAGTCACATTCTAATCGCTAACAGAAATATGTCATACAAAGAAACCACAATAGCACCATTAGATTATGCTGAAGGATTTGCATAACACTGCAGCTGAAAAAAGCCGATAATAGTTCCTTTTATGTTAGGTGTTTAACTTTCTAAAAGCATTTTACCTGAGCTTAGTTAAAATTTCCAAACGAACCCTCTGTTTCACTCTCAAGTCTTCCAAACCACACACAGACTCTCTGTTCCTGCAATAATCTTGCCAACCCTTTCAGAAAAGTCAGGGCAGAGGGGAGATGCTGAGAAGGTGGGACGCTGGGACCATTCTTCCCAAGGAGGTCAGTCTGATGAGGTACCTGACCCTTCTCTTCCCCATGCACTCATCACTGGCTCGACCTGTGCATTTCCTTGGAATTACCTTTAATGAGCAAAGGCATGAAGGGGATGAGAGGAGGGTCCAGTTTGGCTACTGTCAGTCTATAGGCCCTGTGGTTTCTTGAAGGATCCTTTAGAGAAACAAGAGATGCTGGTTAAGAACTAGTAAAATGTATACCATCCCCTTCTACCTCCTAACCCAACCCAGCCTTGTCACCTCCCAACCAGGTAGTTCTGAATCAAGTGTAGCTACAGAAAGAAGAAAGGTAAATTTAGTTAAACAAATGGATTTTTGTTTTAAAACAGCTTCCCATATGACAGGAAAATAAATAGATTTTGTGTTGCCTTTCTTCGTTGAAAGAAGATACGCCTCCAGGGATCAAGGGAAGAGATCCCCTTTGAGAGCCAATACAAAATGTTAAACAACCCCCAACCACGAGAGTCCCCTTCTCCTGGAGCATGGCCTCCTTCGGGGGAGCCCAGCTCACCCTCCTAGCTGCCTTGCCCTGCCAGTCTCGACTTGCCTTCTCTGAAACTCTCCTATGACTCCTGCCAAGTCCCACTCACTCCTTTCTGTGTGTGAACACCTCCCTGCCAATGGGGAAAAATAATTTGGCAAGCCAAGGAAAATGCAGCTTCCAGACCCTAGCCAACCTGTGCTGGATGGAAAGGATCCCATTATACTGCTTTTCTTAGTTGCACAAATTGACCTTATGCGGGACATAAGTCCTCTTTAAGTCTGTACCTCCGAGTGCCATTCATTAGTCAGACATGCTTGTTTTAGCAGCACTAAAATGGGATCATAAACTTCTTAAAGTCATACAAGGACAGATAAAATTTCTGAAATGAGAACTTCAGCTTATCAGAAATTGGATTAATACAGACAGTGAATGGAATAAAGCACCCATGTCACTTACCATTAAACTTTCAAACTCTGCATAGAACTTCTTGAACTTGCTTGGTAGTTTCTGTTAATGAAATGAAAATGCCACACTCATATGTCAGATTCGATATCTAGATATGTATCGTGTGTTACCATTTCTAGGGGAAATGTACTTCTTTTGGCTCTTAATCAAACATCTTGAGGACAGGCTAGACTGTAATCTGTCTTGTCATTTGAGCATAATCTTAGAGAACTCATCTTTTAAAAGTCTTAACCTAGTTGAACCTAAATTAACTATGGATGCTTTTGGTCTTTTTGCTTTCTATAATGTTTTCTGAAATGGATTCTTCATAAAGAGGGCTGTATTCCCAGACTACAAGTGGTTTGGCATTAACTACCCCCACCCCCTGCACTGTTTCAAACTCTCAAATTCCCACAGTGAAAAATTTAGACCAGAGACTATTACGATTAAAAGTTTTAGAAACTACCTAGTTCCACCCTCCTCTTCCTTTACAATGTAACCTACAAGAGAACAGGGATTTTTATCAGGTTTTTCTTATGGCTGTATTCCCAGGGCCGAAAAGAGTAGCAGCACTATGTCAGGTACACAGTAAATGCTCAATACATATTTATTTGGCTAGATTGAACCTGTGTTTTATAGACAGAAGAAATTAACCATCAGATTAAATGACACGCCAGAGTCATACAGCTGGTGATGGTCAGAGCCTCTGTAATTCATGTCTCCCGCCTCCTCTTGTTTCTCTTCTGTGCGCTACGCTTTCCTACACAAGCATTTCTCCCACAGGATTTCTCTGCCCTGCTCTAACACAAAAATTGATGGTTCTATCAATTTAGTAATTTCTCATGGTTATATCTTGGCAGATGATTTGAAACCACTGACTCTACCCGTATATTTACACCAGTAGGTCAGTGATGAATCATTTTTCAATCTGTTGGTTCTCACTTTGCTAGGTCCTGAGCCCACAGTAAAGCTGAACTTTTCTGCCAGTGCCACGCAAAGAGCAGTGTGATGTTCCCCATTCTGAGACCTTGAAAGTGCTGACCAAGTCTGGAGCCTCGAGTACCCTGCTCAGTTCTGCTTCACAGTGACGTCCACTGGCAACAATGGACTCACCTGTCAGGCCTCTGCAGTCCCCTCAAAGCTCCTCTCTCTCTTCTCTCTCTTCTGTGAATGGGTTTGACCTATTCCCATTTAAATACTGTTCTTGTTTAGTTGCTGAGTCATGTCTGACTCTCTGCAACCCCATGGACTGTAGCCTGCCAGGCTCCTCTGTCCATGGGATTTCCCAGGCAAGAATACTAGAGTGGGTTGTCATTTCCTTCTCCAAGGGATCTTCCTGATCCAGGGACCAAACCCACTTCTCTTGCTGGGCAGGCAGATTCTTTGCTGATGAGCCACTGGGGAAGCCCTTAAACACTGTAGAACATCTTATTTTGTTTCTAGGAACTAGTATCCTCATAATCTCTAAACTCATTGTCCTACTGCCTCTTTTCAAGCTGGGTTTCAGGGAAACCTGATATCCTTGTTTAGTGGGGAAGTTCAAAGGGATGAAGGCTGGCATGGACATCAAGGGGTACAAGAGTTTCATGCCCCATGGAGCATTCAAATCACCATGCTCAGTGATAACTTTCTGTGAGCACAGACAACTTATAAAATGAGGAGTTGATGGAATTTTTGATTATGTCTGTTACTCTAGTTCTTTCTTTACTTAGCTGGCTTTTGGGTCAAAGGCAGAAGCGCATATGGGAATAAAACTTGTGTCTTTCTATACTATTATCTATACATACCCTATGGGCTTCCCTGGTGACTCGTGGTAAAGAGTCTACCTGCCAATGCAGGAGACATAGATTCAATCCCTGGGTTGGGAAGATCCCTGAAAAAGGAAATGGCTACCCACTCCATATTTTACCTGGAGTATTCCATGGACAGAGAAGCCTAGTGGGCTACAGTCCACAGGATTGCAGAGTTGGATACGACTTAGTGACTGAACAACAGCAATGACAACAAAATCCACACCCCATGCTTCCAGACTGGGGGTTCTCAAGTGGAGTCAATTTTTACTCACCCTCTACACCTGGGGATATTTGGTAATATCTGCAGACCTTTCTTGATATCAAAATGACCACAGGAAAGGGAACTCTGAGAGTACTCCTCCATGCTACACCCTTAAGGTCTAGCTCCTGTTATGTGTACCTAGACCTGGCCTTCCCTGACCCCCATGAGCTTTCATACCTTCTCTGATTTTCCCAACCAAATCTTTTGGACTCTGCAAGAAGATTAAATCCTGGAAACAGGTAAGGGAAAGCAGACTCTCTGAGAGGTTACTCTAGATTTCCAAAGATTCCAAGAGCCGTGGGCTACAAGAAGGAGAGGCTTGCACCCTGGCTTCACGGCTCAGATTTCTTGGCAGTGCTAACATTCACTAGCTGGAAGATGCTCGAGATGTGTGGCACGGGCCTCACCAACTCCCTCATTCCTATATTCGGGGGATGACCTGCTGTGTGCTGCATCTGTCTGGAATTTTTGGAGAAACCCAAGACAGAAGGACCTGTAAGGACCTGTTCTATAAACAGTGAAAATGCAGAGGAGGGACAGAGGGAAAAAAACAGTTTCAGGAGGGAAGTAGGAAAATGTTTCAAGGAAAACATTTAGAGATGCAAACAGCTGACTTCGGTACCTTTTTAAAGCATCCTTGTGAATTAATTCTCTCTCATCTACTCCTTACCCTCTTTTTGTGTCCCACTTACACATACTTTTTCTATTTTTAGTAAGAGCCTATTTTGGTGTCTGTGTTCTATGAGAGATTAGTATTTCTTTGACTGTATACCACATATAAGGGGTCAGGCATATTTTGAGTACTTGGCTTATGAAAAACAAAGCTGTTCTCTAGCACAGATAACCAACTATCAACAACACATTCATTGTATTTGCCATAGAAATTTACCACACACCTGCTTAACTTTTGCACCAAACTGAATTCTAGCCAACTGTTGTTCCTTCCTACCCACAGAGGTCTGCCAGGTAGTTAGGAGATACTTGGTCCTCAGCTGGGCCAAACAGTTGGCCTTCTGGCTAATTCCCCTGGGAGCAAGATGACTACTTGGATAAAAATGGATCTTCTGTCCTCTGTTAATTACAGATACAGCTTATTTCAAAAGCAAGAGGCAGACACCAGAGAGGAACAGGATCTATGAGCAAGACCTCTGAAGTTAAGCAAGCAATGCTGTTGATTCCGGTTATACCTAGGAACCAGACTTATTATTTATATTGTAAAGAGCAAGAAGGTCAGACCGCCCTCATTCCCTCCCCACTGCATCCGACAATGCCTTTTAAAATTCACTCTCTGAGGCAAAAGGAGACAGGTCACCTCCCTCAAAGTGTCCCACCTTTTTCACTGTTATGTCAGGTCACCTCCCTCAAAGTGTCCCACCTTTTCCACTGTTATGTAAGTGTGAGTGATACTTCTATTAAAAAGAGCTCACTAGTGAGCTTGTGTTTGTGTTCTTAAGGCAAAAGTCACAGCTGGGCCTCTGCTGATGCTTACCTCCCACGTTAGTGCCAGGCGGCTCACAGCTACATTACTTAGACCCATGACGATGGCAAAAAAGGAATTCAGATTTTTGTACTCCTTACAGCTGAAACACAAGAGGCACATGTTGTAGTAAAATGCACTCACTTTTGAGTGAGATAAACAAATTAGAGTTCTATTTTCTGATGGTCATTAATAGTCATCAGGACTCCTTTACGAGAACAGGCAGTGATAGATTGAATGCTTTAAGTTCCACTTGGGTGACCGTGTTCTGCTGTTTGATTTCCTGCTGTAATATTAGAAAGGTGATGGTTTTAGCCATCTTGGTTCAGGTTTTGAGAAAGAATTTCAAGACACCTACATTAGGCATTGCTATTATAATCCCAAGGCTTGCTAAAAGCCCTCTGGACCTAGAGGAAAACATCTCTTGGGTGAGGAAGAGACACAGCAAAATGTCCTTGGAGAATTCCAGGTCAACGCTGGACACCTCAGGTTCTGGTAGCAAGAGAGGGAAACAAGGAAATGACGCTGCTGCAGTCACCAGGGCTTCCAGCTGCCATTAATGCTTCTAATTTGTTGAAAAATGTCAATTTACAAATCATGATCCCTCCAGTGCAGGAGACCTGGGTTCAATCCCTGGGTCAGGATGATACCCTGGAGAAGGAAATGGTAACCACTCCAGTATTCTTGCCTGGAAAATTCCATGAACAGAGGAGCCTGAAAGCCTGGGATTGCAAACACTTGGACATGACTGAACACACGCACACATAATTAATAACCTAAACAACTGACCAAAAAATAACCTTACTTTTTCTGTAATTTTTCAGTGTCAATGAAGCCGATCATTTTGACTCTGTACTTATGCCATTATTAGCTTTTCTAAATATATATTTGGGAATAAGAATATTTTGGAACAAGACCAAAGGTTCTTATCAAAATGCAACATTTAGTCTAGGTACTTGGTTTAATGTAAGGAAAAAAAAGGAATCTGTAACTTCTTCATACCCACTCCTTGCAAAGGGAAAGAAGAATTCATTTTGCAATGAGCACAAATCCTTTATCACAAATCAATATGGTTATCTAAGTTGACTACATCATAATTAAATCTTGTTTGGATTAGCATTTTTGCAAGAGGCTAATTAAATTGCTGCATTTGCTCCCTGTGTTCTCCTTGCAGAGTGCTTCATAAATGGTCTGTGTGGAAATGGGAAAACAGATTTAGAGAAGCTATGGCATGTCTCTCGCAGTGCTGGGGAAGCAGTGGGGCTTTATCTGTGCAGGGGCGGTCATGGGCTGAGAGCAACTTCAGAGACCCCAGGCTGAAGGTGGTGAGGAGGGTCATGGAAACGGCTTGCCTTTGTCCTGTCTGTGTGCTCATGAAAGGACATGCAGGACTGCAGGCCTGCTTCTGTGCTCGCTGCTCTGGTCACTTGATCACCCTAGGTAAGTCACGAAATTTCTCTCTGCCTCAGTCTCCCTCACCTGGAAAAGGCAAGGATAACATTTGGACCCCCAACTTCACAAAGTTCTGGGCAGGTCAAAGAGCTTCAGTAGAATATATAGAAGTTCTCCAAAAGTACCGTGCAAAATGTACTTCCTCACACTAGGTTTACATCTCATGCCTGAGGATCCTGGTTTCTGAGTCTACAATCTTCTCCAGCTAGATTGTGTGAAGAGCTCTACTGTGTGGGATAGTACAGCTTAAATAACATTTAAATAACTGAGCCAGTTTATCCTGAAGGCTAAATTCACCCATAATCAGAAGGGAGAGAGAGATAAGAAAGGCAAAAACATTAAAAAAAAAAAAAAAATTCCCAAGTTCCTGAAAGGCTCTCCTGTGCTGCTCTGTAAAACAGCAGCATCAGGCCCCTACAGGTTTTCCATCTCCACGTCTGTGTGCAGACTTCCTCTCCCCTCCCTCGGTGCACTCGGCCCCACCAGGCTAGGGTGAGGGGAGGAGGTGCCCTAGAGAACAGGGAAGCACACACTGTCACAGCTTCCACACTCATCTCCTTCCAAATAGAGACATCTGGCCCCCCGCAATCAGCCGATTCAAGGCTCCTGGGAAAGTGGCTGCACTCCGAAGCAGAAATTCATAAGCAACATTTTACCAAATCTTTCTTTCAAAAGGCAATTTTTTTCCAAATTAAGAGATACCAGCATTTGAATCCAAGGGCTTTGGATATCCTGCTGAACTCCCAAATTTTTGGCAAAATCATTCAAGGCATTTGGCAAGCTGGCATGTGTGAAATGTCAAGCAGCGGTTGCTTCTTTGTTTAGCTCTGGAAATTAGACTCTGTATGGGATCTAAACTTTTTGGCTCAAGCAAACTGCCCAGCTGGGGTCACTTGTGCTCCCCACCTTCCTAGGCTAGAGCTCCCTGCTTTTAGAAAGGAAAGACGTCTCCCAGCCACAAGCTGCATTTAGCGTTTTATTTTTAGCACTGTGGTGATACCAAAAACATGGAAGTAAACAGGAGGTTGTCAGGCATATCTAAATAGCAGGAGAAGATTAAATTCATGTCAGGGAGAAATCTAACTGGCCCCTGCAGTAAATAAATTGTTTCCCACGAAGTGCTGTTAAATAGAATATTTATAAGATGCTTGCTTTTTCTGATGTTTATGGAGATGATTTTCATGGGCCAGGTTAGCTCCTCTTTATGCATTTTATGGATTTTATCCTGGCTGAGTTGGAAGCACGGTTTTATATACATGTTCCCACTGCCCTCTACTGGCAAGAATGTGTCAAGTTAGACCTCCACTTGCCCAGCCTTTAAAACAGAACTTTTGCTGCAGAACTTTGCTGACAGAGCCCTTAAACTGAAGGAGGCACACAGTCTCAGTAGTTCAGAGCAAAAAGAGGTCATGATTTTAACTTGAGCATCAGTGCTGTAGGATGTTAATTTATATATTGGTGTCAATATTACAAAAGCTAGACAAAGCACAGCTTTCACAAGAGTTCAGTAATTGTTAAGCCCCTGTGGTTGGTGTGTTAGTTGCTCAGCCGTGTCTCCAGACTCTTCGTGACCCCATGGACTGTAGCCCACAAGATTCCTCTGTCCATGGAATTCTCTAGGCGAGGATACTGGAGTGGGTTGCCATTTCCTTCTCCAGGGGATCTTCCTGACCCAGGGATCGAACCTGGGCTCTCCTGCAATGCAGACATATTCTTTACCATCTGAGCCACCTGGTACATAAACAGATTTAATATCTCACTTTGCTTATTAAGGTGTAATCTAAGGGGACAAAATAAACCACAGCTCAAATGTTTTTCTCTCCCCGAGTGAATACTTACTGGGCTGCGATCTTAATAAATTTTTTTAAGAGCTGAACACGCTTGCTAGGCTGGGAACAAAGGCAAATCTCAGTGACAACCCAAAACTGAATTTCATTAAACCTCCTCAGGAACAAATCCAAGTTTGCTGTGGTCTTTTTAAAATGATGCCTTCCAAATGTGTGATAGATTAGCTCCAGCTAGAAGAAAGGAGAACAGCGTCACATCTTTTGTTTTTAAATTGAAACACCAGCTTGCTCCTCCCTTTGACATGGCAGACTGACACTAGTCAGCAAACGTGAATACAATCACTGCCTGGGATTCAACTTGAACTTCAACTTGAAGACCTCAAGGGCTCAATGAGGCTTGCTGAATACTGTAACTATAAACTAGGTGCTATTGGCTTAATATACTCAGGAAGACAGAGCTTATTGCAAATCATAAAGATTTTTCTTTACTCTCAAGGGCTTCATAACAGGCTTTATTAATATACTTAATATTTTGGAAAAAAAAAAAACCAAACAAACCTCTCACATGGCTTTCACATTGCAGCATGTATTCACATTTGCAGGCAACATCCAGAACTGCCATTATACCTATGAGTGCATGCTCTCAATGGAGCTCCTTACCTCATGCACACAGTTGAAGAGCTCCCAATCATAAATCGTCATCTGGTAGGCCAAATCTTTGGAGCTCATCAGTTCAAAAGTTCCCATTGTTCCAACAGTTGGGCCCTCCTGTTCTGGCAAGGGAGTCTATGAAACGATAATACAAAAATATACCAGACTCTCCAAACAGACAAGCTGAATGCTGTTAGGACTTGGAGGGGAGAGGATTCTGAAGATGCTTTAAGGAATACCTTGAAACTTTGATTTTACCCAGAGGAGAAAAAAGCCTTTGCTCTAATGTTCACTTGCCTCCATGCATTTTTATAGTAACCGTTATCACTCTAATCATTTCCACTGACATGAAAAACATGGACTCTGACAAATAAGATTCAGTAGCAACTGACCTATGGAGGTTCTCTTCTGCGTGGGCCTGGGAGCTCCCTGGAAACAATTCCTTTTGCCTGGCAAACATGTAAGAAGTTCTGTGTCCTATTGAGGCTGTTCCAGAGTAGGTGCTGGCATCGTGGTTTGGGTGTTTAGCTACTTACTATGGCAGGGGCTGGTGACGGCGGTAAAGCTGCTGCCTCTCCATCTCTCATAACACACTGCCTGGGACTACTAGGTGAAAGGAGGCTCTGTGATTACATGGGATTCTATGTGGTGTTCAGTTCCTCCACTTTTCTGAGAGATGTAGAGCTAGGAACGATAGTCACACGGTCATGGTGTTTGGAGCTAGGCATCAGAAAACTAAATGCAGCTACTTTCTGGAAGACCCTTAGTCAAAATTTTCCATCCAATTTATGTACTTCATTTTTACTTTATGAGACATGAATTAGGGTGCTTTTCCTTAATAAGATGAATGATTTGTATATACTAGAGACTTTACTTATATTCATACCCATTGATCTACAATAATAGTTTAAAGTTATAAAAGTCACATGAATTAAAGAGAGTTTCCCCAGCATGATTCAAAACGTATTTGGATATCCAATATTTAGGTTGAAAGTATTAATATTGTTCACACTCTATCATCATTCATCTTTGTCATCATCACCCATAACCTTGACATTCTCTAAATGCCTGCTGCTTTCTGGGCATTTGAAAGTTTGCAGTTTAACAGAGGAATCCGCTCTGGCCTGTGAGTACAGCACTGCATGTCAATAAAGGATCTGCTGTTGGCATTAGTTTGCATGTATGTATAAAGGGACAGACAGAAGTGTCAACAAACACCTGACTCCCAGATATATGGAAAAACAGGTGAGGAAACATGAATGGGCTTTTGAGAGGTAGTGGGCATTTGGAATGAATATGTAGCCTTAAGAGGTTCTTGGAAAAAGAAGCTGGGCTTTAAAAGATGAAACAGATGAAACTGGGCAGGTTTAGAAGGGTAAAGTTTTCCCTGACTATCCAGGATGATGGGTCATAGGCTGGAGGATGGCAGCAGAGGTATGAAGGTAGGGATGTGTCATCAGACTTGCCTGGCAGGAACTTGTCCATTCAGGGGAACAGAATGGACCACGTCAGAAAGCCTTGGAGTACCCAATGGGGATTAGGGTTTTGTAATAGACCAGGTTAGTGCCCGTTCAGAGAGCAGCAGAACCTGATTGTAAACCCCACTCTAATTACATAGACTTGGATGATCCCTTAATCTGTTGACTGTTTTCAGCTCTTATGAGCTGGGGACCCACTATCTAGTACCTAGATACCACTCTAGTGGCAGAAAGTGAAGAGGAACTAAGGAGCCTCTTGATGAGGGCAAAAGAGGAGAGTGAAACAGCTGGCTTAAAACTCATCATTCAAAAAACTAGATCATGGCATCTGGTCCCATCACTTCATGGCAAACAGACGGGGAAACAGTAGAAACAGTGACAGATTTTATTTTCTTGGTCTCCACAGTCACTGTGGATGGTCGGTGACTGCAGTCATAAAACTAAAAGATGCTTACTACTTGGAAGAAAAGCTATGACAAACCTAGACAAAAGGAGAGACATCACTTTTCTGACAAAGGTCCATTTAGTTAAAGCTATGGTTTTTCCAGTAGTCATGTATGGATGTGAGAGCTGGACCAGAAAGAAGGTAAGCGCCAAAGAATTGGTGCTGGAGCTTTTAAACTGTGGTGCTGGAGAAGACTCCTGAGAGTTCCCTGGGTAGCAAGGAAATCAACCCTGAATATTCATTGTAAGGATTAATGCTGAAGCTAAAGCGTCAATACTTTGGCCACCTAATGCTAAGAGCTAACTCATTGGAAAAGACCCTGATACTCTTGCTGCCAATTCATGCTAGAGCAGGAAGAGCAGGACACAAAGCATGGAAGAAAAATCATTATTCCAAAGTTTTAAAATTTAGGCAACTGACTTGAAACTAATAGGGAAGTAGTTTATAGAAACAAACAGTATGGTTTCAAGCAGGGTAGGTCTCAGGTAGGAATGTCAGGAAGCTCTTATACGCTCAACAGGAGGATTCTGTCTAAGGCTCTGGCTGACTGTCCACATCTTGCCTTCCCTCCTGCCTGTTTGCTCTGCTGTGGACCTGTCCTCTGTTCCTTGGGTTTGCTCTTTTCTCATTCTGAGTCCTCATCTCTTTCCCTTCAGGTCTTAGGGCTTTCACGGGGAATAAATTAGCCCAGCTATAGGGAAGACGGCTGAGTGCCAAAGAATTGATGCCTTCAAACTGTGGTGCTGGAGAAGACTCTTGAAAGTCCCTTGGACTGCAAGGAGATCAAACCAGTCAATTCTAAAGGAAATCAATCCTGAATATTCATTGGAAGGACTGATGCTGAAGCTCCAATAATTTGGCCACCTGATGCGAAGAACTGATGTATTGGAAAAGACCTTCATGCTGGGAAAGATTGAAGGCAAGAGGAGAAGGGGGTGACAGAGAATGAGATGGTTAGATGGCATCATCAACTCAATGGACATGAATTTGAGCAAACTCTGGGAGATGGTGAAGGACAAGTAAGTCTGGTGTGCTGCAGTCCATGGGGTTGCAAAGATTTGGACACATCTCAGCGACTGAACAACAACAGGGAAGATGCCATAGAATACTTCTAGTCATGGATGCTGGTATATCATCCTGAATCCCTTTTGAGAGAAACAGAAACCCCTGTTGAATCTCTACTTTTTATGAGTGAACAGGGCTTACCAAGCAAAGGGCAGGCTGACTGCTTCCCTCCATGAACCACCAGGGAGGCAATCTGAGCAGTACAGAGGGCTCCTCCATCTGAAGGGGGGATTACATGCTGGTCCCATAGGAAGCAGATTCCTGGACCATTTTCTCCTAAATATCCCTGTGGACATTTCCTACAGATGAAGCACAGAAGAACCTATGTAGGGTCTGCATTACACAGACAGATCTGAAAAATGCCCACACAGGCAAAGAACTCCTATAGACTTGACTTTGCTCTTTGTAAGAGCTGATTTCTCTGTTAAGCTTGGATGGGGTGATTAGGAGAATAGTACTCTTATGCTCCCATTGTCCTGATGAGGAAACCAAGACATTAAAAGGATGTGCTGATTGTCAGTGACAAAGAGATAGCTAAAGCAAGCTGCCACCCCAGCGTTCTCTTTCCTTGGGCTCCCACCTGTACCCAGCTCTGCAGTGGCATTTGTCACACTGGATGCCATCACACTCTGGTGTCCCACACTACACTATGAGCTCCCTGAGGACAAGGACCGTGATGGATCTATTTTCAAGACCATGTTAGAGCCAGAATCATCCATGACACCTGGAATGATACAGGTTAGGCCCCAAAGAAAAACCTAAGAAGCTAGTGAATGGATAAAAGTAGAAGCAAATTACAGTGCAATGGGATTTTATTGTAAATTGCTCTGTACTAACATTTATGCTTAAAATGTCAAGAAAGTAAAGCTCTAGAATCTGAGCCCTTTAGCGACTAGGACAAACTGCTGACAGCACTTCAGCACTACGGTTTGTTCTGTTCCAGGCTGTTTGCATTAGTTTCATCTCCCAATTTGACCATGGTTATTCTAAGGACAGAGGCTCTGGGACACTATGGCACTTCATTTAAGTATGTGTTGATGGATCAGATGATGGCCAACATTCTGTACTGCAGAGTCATTCTGTGTACGACTCTTCCTGGATGGACTGTCCTCAAATCTTTAGGAAGCTGGAAAAAGAGCTTCATGCCTACAGTTTTGTGACCACTCCTTAGAAATGATGGCATAACTGGCAGGCCAGTGAATGGCAGAGCACCAACAGGGAAGAAGTTAAGCATGTTCACATGCAGATACTTGCCACAAAGTAAGCTCCTTGCAAATACGCATGACTTCAAATGGAAGACTAGTAAGGACTGAGAACTTGTAAGGCTGCAGGATTGTGTGCAAATAAACAGAGGCTTAAAAAGTTAGTATCTTCCCCACAGAGAGCTGGAGATGGTCCACATTCTGCATCTGTACACCATGTCATCAGCCACTGTGGCCAAGAACCAGCTGGCAAGAGAGGCCCAAGCCCCGAGTGGCAAACGCATTACACAGCACCTTCAGCAGGTCTGCAGCTCAACTGGCTTTTGCTGGTTTTTGCTGCCAGGAGAGGGAAGTATATGCCATTTTCCTCCCCAATCTCTCAATACTGGGAAGTATTTATTTTCACAAAACAGTGGATGTAGATAATGAAAAAATCCATGAAAAGGACCGTGAGCAGACTCAGGTCATACAGTGCTGGTGGGTGAAGGAGCGCAGGAGAACTCACGCCCTTTTTGCAAAGTTCCTTTCCAGGTGAATTCAAGAAGTCACAAAATCTGCTTAACCTGTGCGGCTACACAAACTAGCTCTCCCCAGGTCAGAAGGTCAGAATCACAGTGAGGCTAAGCAAGCTCTAGAAAGTCCAAGGAGGAGGAATCTTGATTTACCTACAACATCTGATGTGATTAAACTGAACGTATTCGTGCGTCACTCACATAGTTAAATTTTCCCCCCGAAAATGCAATCCAGCTTCCTTGGTGGCCCAGTGGAATCCATTTGCCAGTGCAGGAGTTGCAGGTTCGACCCCTGGGTTGGGAAGACCCTCAGAGAAGGAAATGGCAACCCACTCCAATATCCTTGCCTGGGAAATCCCATGGGCAGAGGATCCTGGCAGGTCCATAGGGTCACAGGAGAGTCAGACATGACTTGGCAACTAAACAACACAAAATGCAACATACTATAGTGCTGGTGTCACACTTTTCTTGGTAAAGAAGCCCTGTGTGTCCAACAGACGGGAAAAAACCAGTCCTCTGAACCAGCCCCAAAGGCTCTCAAAGATACTCCAGTAGCTATTCATTTCCATGCCTAACTATTAAAGGAGAAACAGAAATGAACCCCACCAGAGCATAAAGGAGAGAGGGCCAGTCACTTGTTTACATAGTTGATTAAGCCTTTACTCAGAGCTGTGTGGGGCTGTGAAGAGTGTTTTGGAGACTTAGGGAAGACGGCTGGCCTCTGATATTTCCCGCACAAGATGGAGAGCGCCCTTTCAGGGAGCGGCATTTTCCCTGGACCGTAGAGTGGCTCTGTCATAATGCATTTCTACATCCCCGTAAGGAGCCAGATAAATTGCAATGTCTTGCCTTAAAAAAGTTATTTCTATCCTGGTCTCTAAGTGTTCATGTTTTTTAATATCAATATTTAAATCGGGGGCATTTCAAGGAGGTGAATTACTCCAAAGAGTTCTGAAAGCTGAATTATGCCCCAATCATAGTGCAACTTGGTGAATTTCCACAAAGGAAAATCTGAAGCTCAGAGCGTCTCAAATGAACACCTGAGGCTTACCTAATAGACCGGAGAAAAGAAAAAGACAAGTAGCATTCAAGAATTTTTTTAGCAACTGAGTTCAATGTGACTGCAAAATTAAGCTCCAGACAAGTTTTTCTGATTGCAGACGCTGTTCCAAGGCGGCCATCCACACCTACCAGTGAATCGAATTGCTCTCGCGGGCAAGCAAACAGACGTCCATTAATGGTGAGCGTTGTAAATACTGAAACATCATTAGGTTTGAGCACCACCTTTTCTGTGAACATAAAAAGCATGAGATTGCCTATTAAATGCATCTGAGATTTGCTGTACTGCCCTAATCACACCAACAAATTGCCAGCTTGGTGAATTACTGGAACATGCAGAGTGACTGTACAAAATACTATACTGAAGGGATCCACTGAATAAAAAAGACACAGCAATCATGCAGGCACACAACACTCAGGATGCCATCAGAAATGACCCCAAAACAGGGACGGAAATACCCGAGGGTCAATTTACCCAGTTCTGCATACAAAAACCGCACCTGCCATTTAAAAAACAAGTTATGTTTCTAGATGGTAATTAATGCCCAGCCCTTTGGAGATGACAGTATCACTTTTAGAAAACTTAGAGGGTTTCTGAGATCCCACATGACTTTTGATGTAAAATTTACCACTATTTTTTCACGCATTCCCTAATTTGGAGGGCAACTGCATTATTAGATGAAGTCTCTTACATTTAAAATAGTTCATACAAAAGATATTTATTTAGCATTTACTATATGCTGGACATTGCTCTGGACACCGCGGATACAGAAAGGAATAATACAAAAAAAAGAATAGTCCCTATAGAGCTTACATCATAGTGAGGGATGCAGACAGTGACAATGCATCAGAGAGTAAGCAGTGAGGAGGAGACCACAGTAGGAGCAGGGAGGGAGGCAGGGAAGGGTGTGTAAGGGGGAATCAAAGAAAGGAAGGAGGGGGGCCTCCATGAGACAATGACAGGAAAACCTGAAGGCAGTGACGAAGGCACCTGGGAGAACTATGGTGAGAGTGTGCTAGAGGGCTCCTGGTGGGCAGACAGACGTCCTGGGTCATGTGCACCAGGAACAGAAATGGAGGGGGATATTTTGGGAAGCCAAGATATATTCAAAAATTCTGCCTCCGTGGAATAATTTGTCTTTAAATGCGGCAGAAGTGGCCTCCCTCGGATCCTGAAGGATCCTCCAGTGAGTATCAAATCACTGCTGGATGAGCAAGCCTCATGGCTCCCTCCTGCAGCCTCTCACTGCAACGCGTGCAGACCCTTCCAAAGCTCTTGTCTCCTGGATGGTGACTGATTCTTGTCTCCCTCCTCGCCAGCTCTGAGCCACTTGGAGGCACAGGCTCTGCATACGCCTCCCCTCCTGTCACAGCCACACTGAGTGGCCAGTAAATACATGATGGATGAAAGCAGGCAGTAGTCAAGTAATCCTGTGGGGGGAAATACTCCTCACTTGGTCGATGAGCTGAGTTCCTGCCCTTTCTACTGCAAAAGGAGGGAGACATCATCAGCCAAAAAGAACCAGTCTGTGACCACCTCTAACTTCAGACTCATGAGAACCTATAGCCTTTAGCCAGAAAAGCCAGGTGTCCTCTTAGGGCCCACATGTCTCAGAGCGCCAAGGCCTTAAACTTTTTTTTGTTTGTTTGTTTTAATTGAAGTATATATGATTTATAGTGTTGTGTTATTTGGGGGCTTCCTTTGTAGCTCAGATAGTAAAGAATCTGCCTGCAATGCAGGAGACCAGGGTTCGATCCCTGGGTAGGGAAGATCCCCTGAAGAAGGGAATGGCAACCCACTCCAGTATTCTTGCCTGGAAAATCCCATGGACAGAGGAGCCTGGTGGGCTATAGTCCACAGGGTCGCAGAGAGCTGGACACGAATGAACAACTAAGCACGCTGTGTTATTTCAGGTATATAGCAGAGTAATTCAGTTATACGTACATATGTATTTATACACACACACACATATAGTTTTTCAATTCTTTCCTATTACAAGTTATTACAGCATTAAGCTTTTCTATATAGGGTTTATAGGAAAACTCCAGGCTGACATCCACACCAGAGACATCATTCCAGCTGCCTCTTCATCTCTTTTTGCTTCAGAGTGGGCACATACTGGATAGGGCATATTAAGATACTAGCCCAGCCCACTTCTAATCACCTTCATTTCTGCTATTTGTGGGAGCACACACAGCACCCACTTGTCCCTTTGGATCAGCTTGAAAGAGCCCCACTAACTCCCTGCCAGGGTTCTGTTTCATGGCATATTCCCCTCCACAGCAGGCTCTTACCTCCCCCAGAACTCATCTTGACAATGACCAGGCCTTCCCCGGAGCCCAGTTTGTCAGCAACTGCGCTGAGGACTTCCTTCACCGAGGCAGCCACTGGTACTCGGATGGTTGTATAGGTGTGGTCCATGCAATAGACTTTAAACAGAACTATTGGGAAGACAGCAACGGTAAGATAAATTGGTCTCGGGAGTTCTTAAAAAAAACCATAAGCTATGCAAAATGTTTGGATGCATCCTCCAAAATTTGCATCGCCTTGCCATTCTTATGACCTGCATTTATTTGTGCTCATGGATGCCTACACTTGTCCTCTTCTAAAACTTACCTTAGCATTGTCTAAGAACAGTCCATGGCTGCCAATCCCAGTTACAAAAACCATAGTAGATAGTTGGGAAACCCACCCCCACATGTCATGGGACAAGAATGAGAAGTATGTTTAGGTAAGTTTTCAGGGTCTGCCCTTGTCTGTGAGTGTTTCTTTTTCACAATACGGGAGTGTTGTGTGGGAGGCAGATTACTAGATTCCCACTGCCTGGTTCAGTGGTGGGGAGTCAGCATTAACACTCTTGCAAACAGGAGTGCTTCTGCCTGGGGTCATGAACATTTGCTAAGATTCCTGCTCACTTGCCCACTGCTGTGTGTACTCTGAGGCCTGGCCACATGGCTTGGGTGGGGTTCGGTTCAGTAGGTCTGCATGTGGTATCCACACATTCAGCTCTGAGCACACAAGTCCTGGAAGTAACTCCGCCTCCTATAATTCTTGAGTTTGGGGCACCCCTAAATTACAACACAACATTCATCTGTGGCTGAAGATGAAGATTTCATCATGATCATTTTACTTTTACTGTGACTCTTCGAAGAAATCTTAACCAAGCAAACAATAGCAGCTGGCATCTGGGCCTCCCCAATGGGTGCTAACGAGCTAGTGCTCAGGGCCGTGGGCACTCTTCCTGGGTGATGAGCAGGTGACCCTGGTGCTCTACCTCTGAGAGGCATCTGCAAAACACCAACCACCTTGCAGGCACCTTGACAACTGGTTCCTGAGATAATCTTTCTCTCCTTCAAGGAAAGGTGGGTAGAGGCAGAATGAAAGAAGAGTGAACAAACACCTTGGCTCCAGGTACCAAGAAGGACAAAAATAATTGGAAAGCCAAAGGGCACCTCCAAGCAAACCATCTGGAGTGCACAGAGAGCCAAAAAAAGCTATTCTGTGGGCCCAAGGGGTGATGCCCAGAGGAAAGATTTCATTCTGACTTTAAATAATCTACACACGCTGGAAAAGAAATCTCACCTTCATCAGAGCCACGGATAGGCTGGCGCTTCTGGGCTCTCTCATCGCCTGTGTTGAACTGTTGCAAAAGAACTTTGTGCTGTAAAAATAATAACAATAGTAGCTGCCTTAAGGGAAGGATGACAGGTGAATATCTGCAACTCAGAGGACACATGCTTGAGAAGCAGAGTCAAGGAATAAAACCTATTTTGTATTTACAAAGGCATCACTGTCACATATTGCAATGTTATATTTCTGGAGAACTGTCGGTCTACAGGGCGCAATTAGAGAATCCTGATCCATTGCCACTGACCTTCTTTTGTGGAGCCTTTGCATCTTCTGAACTATGAGAAACAGAGAAAGCACATTATTTAATATTGTTGGTACTATTAAATTGCTTCATTTGTATATAACTTTAATCTTGTGTTAGAAATGAAATCACAGCATCCCTTCAGGAGGCAGTATGAGCCTCTGTATTATAATACCAAGAAGCCAAAGCACAGAGGGGACAGCTAGGAGATCCGCTCTTGTCCCAGGCAGATCCCTGATCTAACTGAGGCTAACAGCCAGGATTGCTCATCTCAGAGTCTATCCAGTAGCCAGTATTTCATCAATGGCTCAAAGGACAGCATGTGCAAACCTGTGTTTCCAGTTAGAGGACCCAAGTATTCACCATTAACAGCTTTGGCCCAGAAAGTGAATTTCCCATGTAAGTAATTCTCTTCAAACTTCCCTTAAATGCCACTGACCACTGTGGGGTTGGGTTCCCTGCCTTGAACCAAAGGGACCCAGGTTTATTGAGTCAGACGTCCAAGGAGGATCTCTGGCTCCCCAAGCTTTCTTTGGGCAGCTGTCTGGTGCGGAGGGCAGCTGTCTGGTGCAGAATGCAGCTGAGCAGAATCTCTGCCCTTTTGTTTATCCGGCCTGACTGTACCCCCTTGCCTGAGGCCCAGACCACTCAAATCAGCTTTCACCCTTTGTGGGGACACAGGACGTTTTGGATGATGATGTGATTGAGAGGCAGCAGGCACTTACTTGGTGAAAGCTCACCCCAAAGCCAAGCCCTTCCTTACATTTGCTTGACAATCTTCTCCAGCTCAGGCAGTTGCTCCTTGAGGGCAGCAAGCATCCGGGCATCATCTGATACAGACACATAAAACTCCTGTAATTGGCAAAGGTCACAGGCTTTTAACAAGAACAGCAAAAGGTATGTAATTCTGCAAAGAGCAACAAAGACCATGTCCCCATGTCATCTGCCTCACTAGCATCTCCTGGGGACATGGACTGGGGACAAATAGGAAAATGTTACAGCACGTCTAAATTCAACATGGCAAGTGAGAAAAAAAATTTTGGAAACTGATGGTAGTGATGCTTGCGTTCCATTGTGAGGATAATTAATGCCACTGAATTGTACACTTAAGAATGATTAAAATAGCAAGTTTTATGATTGCTATGTTCTACCACAATAAACAAATTTAAAAAATTTAAATCGCAAATGAAGTGTTTATATGATATTCATACAGAAGGCAAAGCAAAGCAGTGTTCTGGAATGGGTTATTTTATAGTCTTTCCTTTAAGAGCACTGCTTTCACCTCAGTATCTTTTTCAGGGGAATTTTAATATTTATTTTGAATATCATTTTAGTATTTGCTGTTTATTTAATATTTGCTACTGGTCATGGTTAACTGTTGGTGGTAAAAGTACAGCCATGGTTTTCAGCACTGCGCTGACGTTTTGCGGAGTTTATGTCATTAACTCAGGACTCTTCACTGTGTCCTGGGATGGTTCTACCCGCTGAGCAGCAGTAGCTGTGCCCTGCTTCGTGCAGGCGCAGTGGGCTCCCCAGCAGAAGCCGAGAGCTGTGGAAGCAGCAGCATCACCATCATTCTGACTCATCTGCAAAATGGTCCTTTACTTGAAGCAATGGGTAGAAGCCATAACCCAATGACCCAAGCGACTATTATTCCTCTGCATCTTCAAAATGTTTCATTCCATAGTCTTGAGGGACTCTCATCATCCACCTTTCCTCCCAGCCTCATTTCTCTGCCTGCCAAATGATATGACTAAAAAGGAGTGGGTGGGGATGTTTGTTTTGTTTAATTCATTCTTAAACAAACAGACTGATAATGTTTGAAACAGAAGTCATGTTGCCTTTCGCCTGCACAGAAATAAGGTCTTCATCTCAGTTTCGGAGGACAGAGTGAGTCATTAAGGATTAAATGCTCAGGTCACTGTAGTAATGTGGGCTGGAGCCACGGAAGGAAAAGGAAGTTCAGCCTAAATCAGTGTTTGCAGAGTAAATCGTGGCCCTTCAGAACCACTTTATGGGCCTAAGAATTCTTTAATAAAGTTATCTGCTCCACTGTACTCAAAAATATCACATTTGCTCTAGTAATCCCACTTCTAGGAATAGAACCAAGATATTTGTACAAAAATGTTCATTATGCTGATCTTCTAGGAAGGTAAAAATGGAAATGATACATTCAACAATATGGGAAGAAATAAATATATCTGTGGCATAGCTACCCAAAGGCCATTAGAAAATTTTATTAGAAAGACTCTACTGACATAGAAAAATCCTGACATAAAGTGGAGAAGGCATCCTATGAAATGATGGATACTACGTTGATTACAACTACAGAAAATATAACAAAGCAACTAAATGAAAATATATCAGAATGCTACTACCAGTTATTGAATTAGACAGGCAGGATAATGGATGATGCTTTTCTTTACTTTTCTGATAGTACCTTTCTGATGAATGAACATGTTAACAAAGTCTAGAATTTGCACTTACTCTCTCTCCAGGGAAGCTGCCATGCCTGTGGGTGGTCCCTGTATTGTACGACAAAGACACACTCTTGGGAGGGATGATCCCCACGTACCTCCAGGAAAGCCATCGCCACGTCATCCTCTTGTAGGACGTCTCCATACATGGCAGCCCACTGCAAAACCAGGCGGATGACGCGCCTCTTATTGTTGAGGGCATAATCCATTTTCTCTTGTTCTGTACCTTGTGAAGGCTGTGCATGGTAAGTGCCAAGGAGTCAAGGAAGAATATTTAGCCATTTCACTGTGCTATAAGCAAAGGTAGAATGACAGATCCTAGCTCCAGGAAGGCCTTTTGGACTGGTGGAATTTCTTCCTTAAGTCCTCAAGAAGACCCCTACCTGCATGAAAGTTCTGGACCAAATGCATACAAACCCAGCAGACTTTGCCTTGATAGCAGCCCAACGAATTACACCTGCACGGCTCGACTTGGACTTGTGTGTTGGTAAGGATTCTTGCTGCGCCTAGCTTCGGCTCTCATCAATTCTGTGCCTGCCCTTTGCACTGCCTTCACCTCTAGGGGTGGTAACGCTTCCTGCTGTTGGGCCTAACCAACTCTCTTTGGCTCCCACAATTCTGGACACATCTCTATAATCCCTCATTATATGCACTTCAGTTAAACCCTTACAAGTGGGTATCTGGTCCTTCTGGACTGATATAAAACATACATGGGAAGGAAGTGAGGCTGAAGATAGATAAACTCACTGAGGGTTAAGATGAGGAAGCCTTCCTGCTGTATCCATCTTCGGGTGAGGGACTCGGACTTTTTATGCATCCTTTCTTCTTTTGTTCAGAACCATAATTTAATTCACATTGGCTTTTCATGCATTAATGGCTAGTCATCCCAACTATAAACTCTTTGAGGCTAGGTTAATACATTCTTCTTCTTATATCCTGAACCATGCTTAGCACACTGATGCTTACATAGAAATTTTATCCATTAATACAACAGATACTTGATAGAGTGTCTACTCTATGTCTGCTGAAGGTCCCTGCTCTCAGTTGACATTCTTCTGTGGATTACAGTAGGGAGAACAGAATATGTAATCAGGAAAGATTTTAGACTAGACATATCATTCCCTTTTCAGTGATTTATAGTAGTTCATATTATAGACAGTTCATAAAACAATTTCCTCTTTATAACTGACACTTGCACACAGAGTACCCCAGTTAAGCCCTACGTTATAGTCTTGTGATGAAAACCATTGTTCTTTTTCTACAAGTTAGTGAACTGACAGTAAAGGAGTGTAAATGACCAAGATTACATTGTGAGTTTTAAATCCAAGACTCCTAATTCCAACTAGTTTAGTCCCCATTACACAATATCCCCATGCCTCATACCTGGCTACAAGACTGAGCATGTCCTAGCTCAAGATCATGACTTAAAAGACACGGTAGAAAGCTGTCCTGTGGCAGTGCTATGCTTGGGAGCTAAACCAGTCAAGGGCCTTTTCTAAAGGGACTATAAATAACAATCAAGGTAAATGACAGAACCTTAAAGCAAAGGTTTACTGCATGTAAATGGGTTGCAAAATGGCTTTCATAAATTGAGCACGGGATTCATAAAAAAAGAAAATTGCTCAACCTGTATTGCTACAATTCTCTTTGAGCTTACAATAAAACAGGGAAGAAAGACCACTTTATGTGAAACTTATTTCTTTTCTGATTAACCCTTTGATCTCTTGCTTGTAGGCACACATAACTCAGTTTTTCTTTCCAAAGAATTGTAATGCTGGCCATTACATTTTAAGACTTTTTAGAGTACCTTGCAGTATAGTCAGGTATGTGGTGGGTACCAAAGGGTAATTCTTGGCTGACTGAAAAGCATGTATTCATTCATCTACAAGTCAGTGAGACAGAGAGAGACTCTTTTCTACTTGTATGAGGCTGAAACGTTTGAAATATCAAAATGAGAGTGAGATGATGTAATTCTAACTCTCCAGGTTACCTTGATTTGGACTCAAGGAAGCCACACAAACACTTGTGCATTGGATCCAGAGATACCGGCTGCACTCCTGTGGCCAGCCTAGAGGGATTTAGTGTAGAATGACTAAATTGTCATGGTGTCTGTGGGTCAGGCAAAGATTCTTCTTGTCTTCTCTCTTGCTGGGGAAATCTGTCTTTTGTCTACAGTGAAAGAAGACGCAACTGGAAGGATTAACATGTGTGACACTTCAAATGTGTGTAGAGCATTACAGTTGATAAGAAATATGTTCAGTGTGCTTACATGATTGTGTAATGCGCTCCACAAACCTGAAGCGTAAATATTTACAGATGAGGAGACTGAGGGTCAGAGAGGACTTCTGCCCAAGGTTGTTCAGCAAGTAAATGGCAGGGCTTACAAACCCAGACAGGGCTCTTCCCATTATCCCCACCCCCATGGCCCAAACAGTGGCTATAGTGACTACACACTGGTGCTCAGGTTCATGAAATTATTAGGAGTAATTGCATCTTGGAAGCAAAAATCCTAATAGGAGAGGTTTCTCCTTCTTTCTCTCTCTTTTCCCTCTCTCTTCCTTCCTTAATTTTTTATTGAAGTTCCTAGCTTTCTAGAGATGACTCAGCTGGTCCAATCCTGAAACCAAGCGCTGACTGCCTGCCACTCTCTCTTCACGTATACTCCCTAGTCTCCTGGAGCTAGAATTGACTGAATCCAGTGGGATTAGGAAGAGGCTTTCTCTTTTTTCTTGTGAAAGTTACATGTTTGCCTCTGGAAATAAACAAAAGGAAGCACTGATTTGTTTCACCAAGTTTCACCTTTCCTCTTTCAGATATTTATTTACTAAGACAGAATGGGAGTTAATAGCACTTTTATAGCTGAATCCAGGTATGTGCTCAAGGATTTGGCCCCTCCACAGACAACATACCATTCTGTTTGTCAACAGTCTGCTGAATCAGATTCTCAGGGGACACAGGCAGGCCTTTACATGTAATTGATTAGATGGTTACAGGTGAGGTACGTGGGCTTCTATTTATCCCCATAACAATCCACCCAGGTGTTTAGAACATTTATGTGATTTTTAGATTTTATTTAACTCCTACAGAAAACAAGTGGAGAGAGAAAAAACTATATTCCCTTCAGATAGTAATCAAAGAATAAAGAACATCTCACCAGACCCCTTGTCTCAGTATGATGTCAAAAATGCACCCTAACAAGAGTAACATTTCAAATATAGTATGTTCATAAATTCACATACATCAGAAAGGCTGCAGAAACCATTACTTTTTGTGGGTAACGCTGGAGTAATAATGTGTTAACTGTTTGATGGAGAAAGTCCAATGTGGAATAAAAATCTGAGTCTTCTCCAGCACAAGCAACAATTTAAAAGGATTATTAATGCATACCACACACATCTTTAACATAAGAAGGACATTATTGAAAATACATACTTAGCTAATGTCTATTTCAAGAGTAGATGCATAATATACAATACATGATAATCTAATGATTTATTATCAAGAAATACATATAAGAATAAGATTATGACTCATAATATCATGACAGCTGGGTTCTGGTAAGAAGCAATACGGCTACTCAAATTCATGGGAAAAGAGTCACAGAAAGATAATATGGTTCTGGTATCTGATTCTTGTACCTCATAAAGTGCTAGGTTAAAGTCTGTAAGAGATTCTGGAATTATTCCCTGAATTGTTACTTTCAACACAATTAAGAAAAGGCCAGAATAGTCAAAGTGGCCAAATGAATCACTCATATACTAAGGTGATTTCAGACGATGCACAGAGCCATAGAATCTGAGTTGTAAAAGTCCTTTGATTTTTGTCTCCTTCCACTCCACCACTTTAGAGGCAAAGAAACATACAGAATGAGGTGAAGTGATTTTTCTGAAGTTTATCAGTGGAATTCTTAGAACTGGCACTCAGCTCTCTTACTTCACTTCCCAGTACTCTGTTGACTTCTTTATGTTATTGTGTGTCTAATATTATTTCTTTATCCAAACATACACTATGCAGCAGAGTTAGGTGACTTAGCATTTTGTTGGATAATGGAAAAATACATCTGAGATACAGAACCTATCCCCAAAGCCCTCAAAGAAGACGAAGCACATATAGAAGATCAAGATTTAATGGTTGCAGCTTGACGATCTGAGAGCCAGGAAGGCAGGGCCCCGAGGGTCTGAACTAGACCCTCTCTGCTATAGTTTTAACCACTTCTCTTGTCCAGTGCCTGTTGCTTTAGAAAGCAGTGTTAAAATCACCGGTGATTCAAATCCTAACTTGAGGTTTCTCACTGTGGTAATAAGACCTTTTGCATCCAAGAGCATTAAATCAGAATCCTTCAGCAACATGGATGGACCTACAGATTATTATATTAAGTGAAGTAAGTCAGACAGAGAAAGACAAATATATTATATCACTTACATGTGGAATCTAAAAAAAAAGATACAAATGATTTACTTACAAAATTGAAATAGACTCACAGACATAGCAAACAATCTTATGTTACCAAAGGGGATAGAGGAATGGGGAGAGATAAATTAGGAGTTTGGGATTAATATGTATGTGTGTGTGTATATATATATATATATAGTGTCTGTGTGTGTGTGTGTGTTTTGGTTGCTGAGTCGTGTCCAATTCTTTGCAACCCCCTGAACTGTAGTTCAGCAGGCTCCTCTGTCCCTGGAATTCTCCAGGCAAGAAAACTGGAGTGAGTTGCCATTCCTTCTCCAGGGGACCTTCCTGACCCAGGGATCAAACCTGGGTCTCCCACATTGCAGACAGATTCTTTACCATCTGAGCCACCAGGGGAGCCCAACATCTATATATATGTGTGTGTCTGTGTGTGTGTATATATACACACATATATATAAAATAAGACCTCTTGTATAGCACAGGGAAATATATTCAATATCTAGTAATAACTTAAAATGGAAAAGTATCTGAAAAAGTATATATATATATATATATATATATACATGAAACATGCTGTGCTGAGTTGCTTTGGTTGTGTCTGACTCTTTGCGATCCTATGGACTCCTCTGCCCGAGGAGTTCTGCCATGCCACATTGAAGCCGTATTCTTTATCATCTGAGCCACCAGGGAAGCCCAAGAATAATGGAGTGGGTAGCCTATCCCTTCTTCAGGGGATCTTCCTGACCCAGGAATTGAACAGCAGTCTCTTGCACTGCAGGCAGATTCATTACCAGCTGAACTACCAGGGAAGCCTATATATATATATAGGAATCACTTTGCTCTACACTTGAAACTAAAACAATATTTAAATTAACTATACTTCAAAAATAAAAAAAAAGAAAACAAATACAAAAAACGGAACCCTTAAGGGAAGGAACCATGTCTTAAACTCATTGTGAATCTCTGCATTTCCTAATAAAGGACTGGGCACATGAAACATAAAAAGCCTCAAATGTTTACCTTAAACTATTCAATGACACTGGAGTGCTACATATAATAGTATTTTCTTTATACTTCTCCCCCTCACCTACCCCAATCCACAGCTCTTTAAAGTGAAAGTTGCTCAGTTGTGTCTGATTCTTTGTGGTCCCATGGACTATACAGTCCATGGAATTCTCTGGGCCAGAATACTGGAGTGGGTAGCCTTTCCCTTCTCCAGGGGACCTTCCCAACCCAGGGACTGAACCCAGGTCTCCCACACTGCAGGTGGATTCTTTACCAGCTGAGCTGCAAGGGCTAAGTAGCCTATACCCTTCTCCAGCAGATCTTCCTGACCCAGGAACTGAACCGAGGTCTCTTGCATTGGAGGCAGATTCTTTACCAACTGAGCTATGAGGGAAGCCCAAGTGAAAGTCACTCAGTCGTGTCTGACTCTTTGCGACCCCGTGGACTATACAGTTCATGGAATTCTCCGGGCCAGAATACTGAAGTGGGTAGCCTTTCTCTTCTTCAGGGGATCTTCCCAGCCCAGGAATTGAACCCAGGTATCCTGCATTGCAGGCAGATTCTTTACCAGCTGAGCCACAAGGGAAGTTCTTTAAAGGGAAGTTTTTAAAACTATATCTAAGCTACCTTTAATTCCATTTTGTTGAAATATTAAATACGAATCATAGATACATTCTAAATAACTTGATAGTCAACGTCACCAGGTTAAGTCTACAACAAATACCAACTTCTGGTACATTTTTTAAATAGAATACTTAAGTTATTAGATACTAAGTCTACAGGACCACAGGGTTTTAGAATGACTAAATCTTCATTGAATCAGACCAGCTCCTTTGACATCACAAAATCACGCATGAGGACAAACTGGATCTGTTTTCAACGAGGTATTTGGGCTGGGGCTCAGAAGAGGTGAAGGCCACAGAGCCTTTCTACCCTGCCAACAGCAGGTTTAATATTCCATTGAGTCATTTTCCTCATGCCGGCTCTGCTGTTCAAACACTATAATTATTTCATATATTTTTACCTAGTTATTATCTTACTCACCACAGGCACCTGTAATTTTTCAGTATTTTTTTTTTTTTACTGCTCATTTACTTATTCTTAATTCAGCTAATAATGGTTCCACGAATTAAAATTATCATGGGGAAAGTAAGTGAAAACCTCCTAGGATGTAGAGGCAGCAGATTCATTACAGCCTACAACAGGGAATAAAATATTATGTATACTTTTTGCAGTAAGTACATGCTAATTATGCAGCTATTTATAAAACACTTATCAACATTCAAACTGATACTCTTCAATGTTGTTGTTTTTTAAAACCCTGCTTTGCATACAAGATCTCTGCTTGAAGCTGAAAACAAACTTTGGGGGTCATCTGCCCACTGACTCAACAAAGCTTTGCTATGTTCTTTACCTTATGCAATATTCGTTTTATGGTGCACAATCATTTATTTATAGAGGGGCAATATTTATAAGGGGCTTTAAGGTTTATAATGTACTTTCACACACATAGCCTTATTTGATCTTCACAACAACCTGGTGAGGAAGATAGGGCAGGTATAATTACCTCTATTATACAGGTAGGGTTCAGAAGGGTTAAAGATAATTGCAAGTAATATAGCTTATAGGGTGTAGGTTTTAAACACGGGTCTCCTGACTTCAGAGCTCTCGTTCTTCCCACTGTATTATGGGCCTCTTTACCCAGCTTGCCTTTTGAAGCACCTCCTCTCCCCCATCCTGAGCACCAAGTCTGTTCTTTTTGTGATGCAACATATGCTTGGGAACTCAATTTCTGGAATTAGACCCCCTGGGTTCATCTTGTGGCTTCCCCACTTATCTATGAGACCAGTCTCTCCATCAGTAAACTTCCTAGGATAGCTGTTGAGGCGGAGATGAGGCAATACTGGTGAACCTTGTAGAACATATCTCAGACATACTAGATGCTCAGTTAAAGGTCAGTGATCATCAACATTATTACCACTCTACCTCTGGAAATAATTCAGAATCTTTAAATGGATGGTTTTGGAATTCTTCACAAGACCTGGCATTCCTGGGTTGATCTCCGTGATTAATGCAGCTGCTTCTCTGTTTGTGTGTACCTATTAACTTGGAGCTCACAGAAGCTCTTCCTACTTATTTTCTTGCTCAATTTCTTTTTTCTCACTGATTTTCAGAATTCTCTGTTTTTAGAAGTCTTTAGTTCTTGGCTATTTTTAATTTTAGTCAGGAGCTTGCACTCATAGCAGTGCAGTTAGGACTTGGTCTAATGCAACAAGTTCAGTTCAGTTGCTCTGTCATGTCCGACTCTTTGCAACCCCTTGAACCGCAGCACGCCAGGCCTCCCTGTCCATCACCAACTCCCGGAGTCCATCCAAACCCATGTCGATTGGGTTGGTGATGCCATCCAACCATCTCATCCTCTGTTGTTCCCTTCTCCTCCTGCCCTCAATCTTTCCCAGAATCAGAGTCTTTTCAAATGAGTCACCTCTTCACATCAGGTGATCAAAGTATTGGGGTTTCAGCTTTAACATCAGTCCTACCAATGAACACCTGGGACTGATCTCCTTTAGGATGGACTGGTTGGATCTCCTTGCAGTCCAAGGGACTCTCAAGAGTCTTCTCCAGCACCACAGTTCAAAAGCATCAATTCTTTGGCGCTCAGTTTTTCTTATAGTTCAACTCTCACATCCATAAATGATACTGGAAAAACCATAGCCTTGACTAGATGGACCTTTGTTGGCAAAGTAATGTCTCTGCTTTTTAATATGCTGTCTAGGTTGTTCATAATTTTCCTTCCAAAGAGTAAGCATCTTTTAATTTTATGGCTGCAATCACCATCTGCAGTGATTTTGGAGCCCCCCAAAATAAAGTCTGCCACTATTTTCACTGTTTCCCCATCTATCTGCCATGAAGTGATGGGACCAGATGCCATGATCTGAGTTTTCTGAATGTTGAGCTTTAAGCCAACTTTTTCACTCTCCTCTTTCACTTTCATCAAGAGGCTCTTTAGTTCTTCTTCACTTTCTGCCATAAGAGTGGTGTCATCTGCATATCTGAGGTTATTGATATTTCTCCTGGCAATCTTGATTCCAGCTTGTGCTTCCTCCAGCCCAGCATTTCTCATGATGTACTCTGCATATAAGTTAAGTAAGCAGGGTGACAATATACAGCCTTGATGTACTCTTTTCCCTATTTGGAACCAGTCTGTTATTCCATATCCAGTTCTAACTGTTGCTTCCTGACCTGTAGACAGCTTTCTCAAGAGGCAGGTCAGGTGGTCTGGTATTCTCATCTCTTTCAGAATTTTCCACAGTTTATTGTGATCCACACAGTCAAAGGCTTTGGCATAGTCAATAAAGTACAAGTAGGTGTTTTTCTGGAACTCTCTTGCTTTTTCAATAATGCAGTGGATGTTGGCAATTTGATCTCTGGTTCCTCTGCCTTTTCTAAAACCAGCTTCAACATCTGGAAATTCATGGTTCACGTATTGCTGAAGCCTGGCTTGGAGAATTTTGAGCATTACTATTGCTTAGGTTTAAATACTGTCCCAATCCTTATTTTTGTTGTTATTGTTCAGTCACCCAGTCGTGTCCTACTGTTTGTGACCCCATGGACTGCAGCATGCCAGGCCTCCCTGTCCCTCACCATCTCCTGGAGTTTGCCCAAGTTCATGTTCATTGCACTGGTGATGCTGTCCAGCCCTCTCATCCTCTGACGCCCTTTTTCCTTCTGCCCTCGATCTTTCCTGGCATCAGGGACTTTTCCATTGCGTCATCTGTTCACATCAGATGACCAAAATAATGTAGTTTAAACTTCAGCATCAGTCCTTCCAGGGAGTATTCCGGGTAGATTTTCCTTAAGACTGACTGGTTTGATCTCCTTGCTGTCTTAAGGGACTTTCCGGAGACTTCTCCAGCACCCAGTTCGAAGGCATAAATTCTCTAGTGTTCTGCCTTCTTTATGGTCCAGCTCTCACAATCGTATGTGACCACTGGGAAGACCTTAGCCTTGACTATGTGGACCTTTGTCGGCTGAGTAATATCTCTGCCTTTCAACACACTGTCTAGATTTGTCTTCGCTTTCCTGCCAAGAAGCAATTGTCTTCTGATTTCATGGTTGCAGTCACCACTCACAGTGATTTTGGAGCCTGAGAAAAGGAAATCTATCACTGCTTCCACCTTACCCCTTCTATTTGCCATGCAATAATAGGGCTGGATGCCATGATCTTAGGTTTTTTGTTTTTTTTTTAATATTTAGTCTTAAGCTGGCTCTTTCACTCTCCTCCTTCACCCTCATCAAGAGGCTCTTTAGTTCCTCTTCACTTTCTGCCATTAGAGTGGTGTCATCCACATATCTGAGGTTGTTGATGTTTCTCCTACCTATCTTAATTCCAGCTTATACCACATCCAGCCAGGCATTTCTCATGATGTGCTCAGCGTACACATTAAACCAACTGGGTGACAGCAGAGAGCCCTGTTGTACTTCTTTCCTGACCATGAACCAATCAGTTGCTCCATATAGCGTTCTAACTGTTGCTTCTTGACCCACATACAGGTTTCTCAGGGGACAGGTAAGATGTCTGGTATTCCCATCTCTCTGAGAGCTTTGCACAGTTTGTCATAATCTACAACCCTTACTAGTAGGTAACTTGGAACACATTATTTATCTGTTCAGTCTCACTTCCTTAATGCAAAAAGGGTACACATCTCCCAGTGTTAATATGAGGCTGAGAAAGATATATATAAAAGATTTTGTAGAACATCTGATAATATTTTCTTTGAAAGAGGATACTATGTTCATAACATCATCAAACTAAGGCTTCTTATTTGAAATAAACTCTCAAATTGCATATCTACAGGAGTAAATTGCTCTCATAGTGATACATAGATCAAACATTTTTTCAGAAACCAAGTAAGGGACTAAAATGATAAAATTTGGCTTCAACAGAATTTAAGCTGACAATCTTCCTTAGAAATGCAAAGAATATTCCTAAAAACATGGCTTTAAGAATCTGATGCCCTTTCTTAAATCTTGATTTACAAATCTTGGTTAGTGTTCCTCTTAGAGAATCCAAGTCAGCTTATAAAGAGAACATCCTCAGATCATATTCACAAAGAAATAAGCGATGGATACCCTGCCTTTTCAATAAGGAAACCTATTGTATTTACTCTGTATAAGGCAGTGTTAGCTAAAATTTAGTGTTCAGTAAGTATTTGTGGAATTATCTGAACAAAATGATGGAGTTTTATTTGCATATATTGATTTCAAAAGATCTACAGCATATATTGGTAGGTGAAAGAAAACATATTTTTAAAAAGCATGTATAACATCATCTCACATATATAAAATTATATACGTATATAATTTCTGAAAGATTTTTCATAATTCAACGATGAGATACCAGGTGAATTTTGTTCTCTTTTTCTGTAAGTTGAATTTTTCAGTGAGAATGTTCTCTTTTTAAGGATGACCAAGCCATCTACATTTAGAGAAATGATATGAAAAAAATTAATGGCAGAAAAAATGGCTTTGTTTTTTTAGTAACAAAACATACATAATTCTTTAGAGTATGACCCCATACTTATATTTCAAAACATATATCTAAATATATAGTAAAAAGACTGAAAAGCTACATATCAAAATGTTAACCACAGTAATACCTGGTAAGGTTATAAGGGGAGGGTTAATTTTCTTTTTAAAGACTAACAGAGAATTGAACTGTATTTTAAGTGCAAATTTTAAAAAGATTAAAGAAACTAGAGATGAAAAGTACAGAAACTGAACAAATACAATTTAAGAAACTCATTATAAAGCACTTGTATTCATCAGGCCAAATCATGTCCCAAGCATATCTAATGAATAGAGTCTCTCTCATTAGCACATAAAAGGCCTGAAATATTAATGTTAAACAGAGTTCTACCATCGTCTCCTATGCTAAAAGCAAAATTGGAGGAGACGCACAATGTGGATTAAGGACAGAAACAGACGCCAGTGGCTCAGGGCTCAAGTCTTTTCTGTACTAGTAATTACCTTTCTCTGAGCAAATCATAATTTTTCATTATCCTAGTTTATTGATTTGGAAAAAGAGCAGTGAAAATACTGACTTCTTCATAGGGCTGCTATGAAAAGTCACACATATTAATAAGTACTTTAAAAACACAGCCAAATAATTTAAGTGCTTTAGTGGAACGCAGTTAAGTATTTGACTATCCCTAAATCCCATAACAACATGGGTATTAGCCCACTTGTTCAGTTTTACATTCTAGCTCCCTGGCACATGAGGACATGGTGCTAAACAGTTTATAAGTCGTTTTTTTTTTTTTCCCCTGACTGTTCATCTTCTATTTCTCCACTTTCTCTATTTTTCTTTATAGGCAGTCTCTGAAAAACTGTTCAGTGAAGTGCTTTGCCTTCCTTTGACCAAGACGTCACCAGTACCCAAGGTACTCCCAGGGATGTGGGTATGAGGTAAGGGCCCAGGAAGCTCAGCTGGAAAAGAATCCACTTGCAGTGCAGGAGACCCCGTTTGATTCCTGGGTCAGGAAGATCCCCTAGAGAAGGGATAGACTACCCACTCCAGTATTCTTGGGCTTCCCTGGTAGCTCAGCTGGTAAAGAATCCGCCTGTAATGTGTGAGACCTTGGGTCAATCCCTGGGTTGGGAAGATCTCTCAGAGGAGAGAATAGCTACCCACTTCAGTATGCTTGCCTGGAGAATTCCATGGACTTTAGCCCACCAGATTCCTCTGTCCATGGGTCGCAAATATGACTGAGCAACTTTCACTTTATTCTAGCAGCTGCTCCTTCGTTGCTGCCCCCAAGGTTCCTTTCTAAGGCCTGGGCTCTAAGGATTCTTTCCATTCTCTGAGTTACCCCACCCTTCTGATGAATTCTTTTATTGCTTAAGTCAGTTACAGTTTGTTTGTTACTTATGATTGAAAAAGAAGCTTATGTAAGGAAGCTATATAACATCTCTCTGGAGCCAAACAGACTAGAAATTGAGTCCTCAGCATGGTATAAACACACTTACACACACATGACCTTCAAGGATACAGCTCTTTCCATTTGCCTGCCTGCAGCAGGATGCCTTCCTGGCCTCGCAGGCATTACGGGACAGTAATTCTTGTTTTCTAATTCCCAGTATCTAAGGACCAGACTTAAGCTGTCCTATATGTCAGCCACTACTTTCATGTGGCTGTTTACATTTAAATTAATCAAAATTAAATAAAATTAACAATTCAATTCCTCAGTCATAGAACCCAATTTCAAGGCCAGTGGCTACTGGGCTGCACATATACAGAACATATCCATCACTATAAAAAAAAAAGTGCTATCAGACACTTTATTTGGTTTCAACAAATTAGGCCCACTTTGATTTTAGCCAACTGAAGCACAAATAAGCATGTATCATGCAATAAATTTTCAAGAAATGTTTTTAAACTCTAAAGGATAAGCTTTTAAAAGAGTAAGTTGTGAAGAAAACAAGTATCACACCCCAGGCTTGGAATCCTAATACCTGGATAAATCCTAGTTCTGCCACTTGCCTTGGACATGCTTGTTTTTGAGGCTCAGAATCCTCACTTTTAAATAAAACTGACACTAACCCAATAAACTCCTATAAGGATAAAGAGGTATAATATGGGTCAGTGGTGCCTGGCACATAAAGAGTGGTTTCAAAATAGAACAATTAAGAGCATCTAGGTTCTCACAGGGCAGGGTATGAAGGAGGTGGTCTGAGGACAGTAGGTAGTGTGGATGGTACCCAACCATCCTGACCCCCTCCATCTCTGAGAAGAGTTAGGACTGTACATCACAGGCCTCCCTTGACTCTGCGGTCCACTTTGCAACGTCATTACCCCCCACCTCCACACCTAGGCATGGTGCAGACTTTCCCTCTAGGATCTTCTACTTTAAACACAGAGGTCAATGCTGTGAATGTTCTCAGTCAATTCTGAAGGAGAACAAATTAACGTAAAGAAATAAAAATCTGCAAAAAGAGTATAAGCTTAGTATTTGGGGCTCTGAGCTGTCAAGATGACATAACTTGGCCCATTACCTTCTCTCATCCTTCTTTTGGTTTTCTTTGCCTTAAGCTTATCAACATGCTAACCTTTGAGGGAAAAAAAGTCTACACTCATGGTGGTTTTAATTTTTCCTTCCCAAAATCTCAAAGGTCTAATAATGATTACCACCTATGGAGCTAAAAGAGCACAGAGAGATCCTGAATGTGTTAATTTTACTTGAGAAAAACTGAATATGAACCAGAAAGAATATATAATATATTTAAGTCTCATTAAACTGTCATTACTTGGAAAGATAGTTTCCAGGCAAATAAACACCCAAATCTCACTCTTGCAGCATCCTCTGAATAGCATATTCAACTCCAATCTCCTATTCTCACACATTCTGTTGACTTCAAAGAGAATTATGAACAAGGAAATGAGAATCAGGTAGGGCAATTATAATTCTGAAAAAGGAAAACATGCCAACATTGATTGGATTGCTTAGAAAAAAAGAAAGTTATTCTCCTTCCATATATTTAGCTGCTCAAAAAGGCCAAAGTGTTTGGGGGCCTACATTTTTGCTGCTTTAAAAATAAAGCAGAATTGGAAAATACACTTTCACATTCCCCCAAAGTTGAAGGTTCCACTCATTAACAATATTCACTTCTTTTATTCAACTTCTGTCATGCTCCCTCTGCCAGACACTGTGCACCAACTGGTCAACTCAAAAGACCACTGAAACTCTGCCCCCCAAATAAGCTCAGAATCAAGTTACCTAGAGGAACGCCATTAGAATTTCAAGTTTTGTATCCTTGACGTAAGTCAACGGGATAATAATAAAAACAGCCACAAAGGGATAGATACCAATATCTAGAGGATAGGGTTGACTAGGATGAAATGAAAGAAAAGTGACCCCACTGTGATAACTTGTATATATCTCAGCAGGTTAGTGGTCTGATTAATACTGCAGCTTAGAGGGACACGAACAGATCACAGTCCATCCTGCCAGGTATCCTGACAGAGGTACAAAGTCTGTCTCCAAGCTTAGGAAGTGATCCCTGATAATACTCCCTAATAATATTTTTCACCATCACCTTCTCTAGTCTACCTCCCAGGTATGTATATTTTTCATCAGCATCACCTTCCTTAGCTAAATTGGCTCATGTTTCTCTACACAGGTAATAAGGAGAAAATCCTTAAACATGGCACATGAAAATCATGCCAAGGAGAGATCAGGAATCTGGGGGGGGGGGGGGGAGTGGGTGGGGAAATTGCTGATGTTTCAGAGTTTGACAAGGGCAGAAAGCATAATTCTGCCTCGGTCATGACTTACCTTGAGAGCATGGGATGAAATAATGGCCTTATACATAGGGGGTGTCATCAAGGGAAGAGACTTTTCACAACAAAAGGATATTGGGCCACCAGAGCTGGGCAAAGCTGGGTATTTGGCATAAAAACACAGTGCATCATAACAAAGTCATTTAAAACAGAATCTGCAGGGGAGTAAAATAAAGCAGAAAAAGAAATTACATTCTTGTAGAAATGTTGAGGAAAGCAAGAGTATCTATTCATTTGTTCTTGGCCAATGGTTCTTATATGTTGGCTTGGGGTATTGTGGTTTCACTATATGAAGAAGCATGGCATATAAAAATAAAAAGATAAACAGAGCTTGAGATCAAAACTCAATTTCCTCAGGACAGTGGACAAAAAGCACAGTAAGTTTAAAAAGAGACAGACTTGTAACAATGGCGCTGGTCCCCTTAGCTACAATAAATGAAAAAAAAAAATATATATATAATTAAAAAAACCACATATAGACAGTACCATGTATTCAGAATTAAGATATGGTCATTTCTTTGTCTTTTTTACACCATCTGTCTTTTTTCAATGTCTATTTTCCTTATTTATTTTTTACCTTCTATTTCTAGAAGGAGAAATAAAAGATGAAAGGGTGATAGAATTATAGAAAAAGGACATGGTAAGAGCAGAGAACTGGTGAGGGAAACAAAAGCAGCCAAAAAAAGAAAAGAAAAGAAAAGAAAAACTATGAGCAATAACTGAAGCAAAACAAAAGCTCTCTGGTAGATTAAAGTGGTGTATGTCTTATATTTGAAGCTGTTTTGTAGATAGGTAAGCAGGGAGATAGCAAAAGAAATAAGGCAAGTCCCCCCAAACATGATTCATTTTGAATCTGATGCTGGTTCTTCATTGCAAAGACAATATTATCCAAGCAACCGTAAGGGGAAAGCACATAAAGACAGATCTAAAAGCCTTAAGAGTACACGTGTTAAAGCTTTGAATTCCGAGATGCTATGGGGGTTTTCAATTAAAAAATGAACCACCATGGCTGAGATCTGTGAAACTCACATAATTTTTCAAATAGAAAACGGTAAGAAATGTGAAAATTTTAACTATATATACTGAATTTCCAATGTATGTGTTTTAAATTAACAAATATTATCAAAGTTGGAATCGGTGACTAAAGGTTTAATCATTACACTCATTAAAAAAACCTGATAATTGTCACACACCATTGTGTCAGTTTAAAGGACACAATGTACTGATTTGATACACGTATATATTGCAATCTGATTACCACCCTAGCTTTAGTTAATATCTCTGTCACGCCACACAATACCATTATCCTTATTTAAATACAGGTCATCGGTGTAACCCAAAGTTGTCATTTCTAGGTGTTATGAGTCATTTCAGTCTCATTATACTGAGCCAGAGAACACGCTAAGGTGTCAGATAGAAGCTGTATGGAACTTTTTTTCTTAGGTATGAAAGGATGTTCACCGGCATGTCTGAGTTTAACATCTAGGGTCACCAGTATATGTTTTAGATATAAAGGACTTCTCTGAGAAGAAAAAATGTTTGCTTAATAAGGTTCCCAGAGGCCGGTGCTAGAAAGTAATTTAAATGCTGTTAAAGCAGAAATTTGAGTAGGGTAGGGTGCTTCAGGGCTGGCGAGCCGGTCGGTCAGCATGGTAATCATCCAGCCTCCACACTTCAGTGTGGCTCTGCTCTCTACTCGTTCCTTCTTGTACTTGAGAGCTGATTCAAAAGATCCTTTCATACCAGAAAATGACTTCCCAAGTCACTTAAGGACTAATGCTGGTCATAGAAGAAGTCTAGTTCTAGTAGAAGTCAATAGTTCTTAGGCAGAAAATACATGTTTGGGGGTAAATTAAGAGAATGTACTATCAAACCCAACAATGTTATTTTTACGATGTTAACTAGTTACACTGTCAACTTTGACATCTCTCACCGTATTGGAAATCTATAAATGCCAAGGGTCACCCACCCGAATGCATCCATGAGTTTTATGGGTCTGCACGAAGATTATTCTTAGTGTCCAGGATGACCATGTGACAATTCATATTTTGATTATGAGGAAGCTTCCATCTAATCCATAAGCATTACTTGCAAAAATAACAAAATGAGAAAAAAAACTACAGGAAATATTAAAATATGCTGAGAACTTAGTTCTAATATCAAAAATGGAACGGTCAGGAGTCACCGCCTATGAGACAACCACGCCATGCACTGATTTCTGGGCTTCAGGTTTTTAAGAAGCGATCATCTAGTCCCCTCCTGTTTCAGAAGTGACTTTAAAAGGAAGAATATGTTTGTTCTTCATGGGTAGTAAAAGTCTTACAGATCTTTTCTTAGATACCATCATCTCTAATGCACTAGAATGCTCCTTTTTGGTCAAAAATCACTTAAGAGAAGATGCTGGTTTTTCATATTATGCAATCACACATTCTGGGCAACAGTTAATCAGAGGGGAAAAATCTGCTGTATTTTTCCTGACCCTGGGTCCTAGTAATATGATTTATTTGAAGTTATGTTCACTTGTTGGAAGCAAGCTATCCCCTTGTAAGTGATCCCTCAAGGATTTCCTTTTTCAAGAAAAGATCTTACCACATTCTCCTTGCTCAGAAATCTTCAACCACTTCCTCATGCTTAGCTTCATATCTAACATACTTGAAGATGTGGACCCTAATTCCTAGACCCTGCCTTCTTTCTGACAGTTTGGTGTATATCATAGTCTAGCAAAGCCAGACCATCTGGTCCTTCGTGTCTGTTTCTGGGTCAGCACTCATGTTGCCCCTCAGGATGGAAGGCTTCCATCTCCAGTCTGTAGTCACTGATTACCAGCCTTCCTTCAGGGACATTTCAAGGCTGTTTCCTCTGTGACACTCGGCCTGGTCCTCTCAGACTTTTGATCAAGGTGTTTGCATATTCCCTTTCATCCTCCAGGAGGTTATAAGCTTTCTGAGGACGGGAGGGTGGTTTCTTATTCAAACTGCTTTGTCCATAGCATCCAGCTTAGTGCCAGCCCAAGAAGATCCTCAACAAATATTGAACTGAAAATAGGTGCTCTGGAAACAGACATCCTGGCTTTTCTATCTACTACTCCCCAATTAATTTACTACATTAAAAACCTCAGATAGTCTGTTTATACAAAATAAGAAACTAGAATGAGAAAATAAAATAAGTTAGTCAGTGGTAAAATACTTTTAGAAGGAATAGTAACAACAACAATAATGCTAACTTTACCTTGAATATAGTGCAAAGATGACAGAAACAGATTTTGAACCACCACTAAGATTTTTGGACAAATATAGGAATATCTTTTAGTGAGAAATCTTCTTTGGAGTGCAATGTACTTAAAATATTAGCCTATTATTCTGAGAGACAGGACAGCAGCAAACTATTTTTTTTTAAAAGAGCTGAATGTGGGCTGTTCCAAAGTCACACATAAGATGGTGACCAAAGTAGAGATGGATATCAAGCTCTAATAGTAACAGTTCACCGGTGAGATTTATCTCATTCACCATCAAATCTCTGTGTAATAGTTAACATGGCTAGTTCACTGAACAGTGGTATTATTAATTGATTTTTTTCCTCCCTGTAAGATATGCTGAAGTCCAAATTCCCAGGACCTCAGAAGGTGACCTTATTTATAATTGGTTAGGATAATGAATATGGAACCTAGTCCAATATGATTGGTGTCCTTATAAAAAGAAGAAAGTTGGACAGAGAGGCAAATGCATGGAGAGAAGATGATGTGAAGTGACACAGGGAAAATACCATGTGAAGATGAAGATGAGTGATGCCTCTACAAGCCAGGGATACCAAGAGGGCAATCAACCCACCCCTCAACCACAAGTCAGGCGAGAGATCTCAGACTCTCCCCCACAGCCCTTGGGAGGAACCAATACTGCCAGCACCTGGATCTTAGACCTCTAGCCTCTTGGACTGAGAGGCATTCAAGCCACCCCAGATAGTGTTACTTTGTCACAGTGGTCCTAGGAAACGAATACATGTATAGTTCCACTCTGTGGCAGTCAAGAATCTCAGAAAAAACCACTTTACTCCCAGTTGTAGCAAGGTTGTGCCACTTATGGAGGCAGCTTCTAATCCTTTACGGGAGTAGACAGAATTTAAATTATAACCAAATAGTTACCTATGGAAGATGGGATTTAAATGATAACTTAAGAAATGCCTTTGGAAGGCTACTCCTAACATGTATGAATGAGACTGGGCCATCTACAAAGCACAGCCTGGATGAACAGGCAAAGTAGGGTTTGCAGGATGCTCTTCTAATGATCTCACACACGACCCATTTCTAAAACTGCTGTTGATACACATACTGAGAATTAATTCAGAATTTTTTTTTTTTTTTACAGTGCTCTGCCCCAGATTTAATGGACGCAACTCTTCTAGGTGTTTACCTGTTGCTTCATTTAAAGCTGGCTCAAGGCGTATCGTTTCTAGAAAATGCTCTAAAATTTTTTCAGGTGTTCCTGACATCACAGTATACCTGGACGAGAAATAAAGCCATCATTAATTTTTCAAAAGTGGGCAAATCATCAATATATAATTTTTTACATATCTAAAGAGTTCTTGAGATCCCAGAGAACTATACTGACTCAACTCATGACCCATACGGTAAAAAAAAAAAGATCATATACCTCCTTAAAATCACACAGAAAGGCAACAGAAATATCACAAATTGAAGTAGTCACTAAGACATTCTTCTTTTTTTCCATACGTGAGACTGAACTTCTTGGAGAGTGGCTCCAGCAGGCTGGGAACTTCAGCCTTGCTCCACGGGGAATGAAAGGGACCATGTAAATCCCAGGGTAGCTCAGGGCAAGGGGAAGGGACGATAAACTAGGTTATCCATATATGGGTTACTTGTTGCAAAATGTCAGCCCGGTACTGGATTCCCCTATTTCTGGAATGCTGCATATCTCCCAACTGTACACTGGAATGCACTTGGGAAATGCAGCTAAAAATAAGAGAAAACAACCCCCTAAAACCCCAACAAGCAAACAATCTCCTATAACGTCTGAACAGGAAATAAATCAGCAGTAGAACATCCATATAATTTCAATGTCAAAGATAAATTATGTAGCAGGGTGGGAGGTATTAGGCGTTATATCAGGAGATCCAGCCATGAAGCCCTTTAATCAACAAGGGAGGATGTATTTTTTTAAACTGAGCGTGGGTTATTTCAAAGTCATATTCAAGATGGTAGAAAACAGAGTGAAAATTCTAGGCAAAATACTTTGAGGTGATCTGGATGGTCCTGTTCCAAAGTTCAGACTTTGTTTCTCTGCTCGGCATTTACACTTAGAGCAAAATGACAAGAAAGGAAAACAGCAATGTAAAGAAAATTCCCTCATGTTTAGAAAGCAGCGGTAGGATTCAGTTCCAGAACTCCATTTTCTTCTCCTCACCAATATCACTTCCCTGCCTGTTTGAGACCCTGGAGGAAGGGTGTTGAGATCCCAAGAATACCTCTAATGTATGAAATCTCAGGGTCTTAACCTCCTGTCTGAGGAAGGGAAGAAGAGGCACTCCAACATACGACCCTGTGCATGTGAACGTGCAGTGAGTGGGACCAGCCTGGTTTTGAATGAGGTAGCAAACAGTCTGTCTGGGAGGCAACTGCTACTTATTGAGTGTGTGCCTGCACTCAGGACCAAAAGGAAGCTGAAGAGTTCAATCTTTGAAAAGAATCTGGCTTTGCAACCTACGGGAGGAGCCGGGAGTAAAAAAGTCTGCTTCAGTCTCAAACAGCTGACCTTTTTCTCAAAGTAAACAGGGTAGAAGAGAAAGGTTTTTTCTTCTTACAGGCAATGACTATTTGAGGGCTTCCCTGGTGGCTCAGACTGTAAAGAATCTGCCTGCGATGCAGAAGACCCAGGTTCAATCCTTGGGTCAGGAAGATCCCCTGGAGAAGAGAATGGCTACCCACTCCAGTATTCTTGCCTAGAGAAGTCCATGGACAGCGGAGCCTGGTGGGCTACAGTCCGTGGGGTTGCAAAGAGTGGGACATGACTGAGCAACCAACACTTTCGTTTGAGGGAAGGAGAGGGCATACCTATAAATGACTTTCAATACTTCAAGGGATACATTACATAAACCAGTTACTTTCTATTCCACATGGCTTTGGGCAGCTGTTGCTACTAAGCTTCCAGCTCTATAGCTGGCCATGTGACTCACAGATCAGTTTGAGATTGGTTCCCTTGTCAAAAGTTTAACTCTGATAGAATGTTGGCTTCCCATCCTGGTATTCTTGGCTAGGACATCCCTTAGCTAGGGTATGTTGTCTGGTCAAAAAGAATAAAAGTCTACCTGGGTGGCAGTCCTTCATCCCACTAGTGAGAGAAAATGGTGTCTCTACTCTCTGCCCAGCTGTCAATCAGAGACATCAGGGCATCTGTCTCTTTCTGCCAAAGGCTCTCTCTAGTGGTACACCTTATCCTGACCTTATCCTTTCCCTCTTCGCAGCTCCACAGAAGGGGCTGACATTCTCTCAGGGCAGGGGACTCTGAAGTTGCGAAGGGGGCAGGGAGCTTCTGGCTTGTGATCTGACAGGTTCAGGCTGGGCTGAAACACGTTACTGCTTTGTTTCAGGCTGGATGCTGCCAGGTGCCTATTGCTTGACCTTTGTTTAAATGGAGGACTTGAAGACCAGATGGTGCAGCTCTTGTCAGTTTACTGCATGCAGAAGTTACTCTAGTACAAGTTAAAGAGAACCCTGACTGGTTAGGCTATCCAAGCTGTGAGGTTTTAAACCTGTGACAGAAAATCTTCTGACACCAAGTCTGGAAATGAGGACACTTCTACCTGCACCTAGAACAAAAAACAAGAGGTGGAGGAGGGTGCCTGAAAGAGACCATCTTTCTGCAAACAGGATGGAGCTGAATGACGGTGGGTGATAGTCTAAGGAAAATGTAACGCGTTAACGGAAACAGGAGTAGTCATTTCAAATTCCCTCTTATTACAACCACATAACCACACAGTGGCAGATATCCAAAATGGTAATGTTTGAGGGCTTCATATAGTTTATCCATCATGAGAAGTACTGTCTCACTATTGACATTTTAATATAACGGTCAGAGTCGAGTGATTTGAGGAGAGTCAGGCGCTTTCAAAGTTCAAAATGCTGCGAGTGGGTTCCAGGACCTCCACAGATACCAGATCCATGGATGCTCAAGTTCCCTATATATTTGCATATAATCTATACATATTCTCGTATACTTTAAATCATCTCTATATTGCTTTTAGACCTAATACAATGTAAATGCTATGTAAATAGATGTAGACACAATATAAGTGCTATTTATATTTGTCATTGCCAGCATATGACAAATTCAAGTCTTGCTTTTGGGAACTTTTAGGAAATTTCTTTCCCCAATATTTTCCATCTGTGGTTGGTTGTATCTGTGGATGTGGAAACCAAAGATACAGAGGGCCAACTGTATGCATAAACTGCTCTGGATTTCTCAGGATAAAAGTGAATCAGGAAAATAATGTTATCAGCACCAACATGGTGACCCTCTTTGAGCTGAAAAAGGTTAACTTCTGAGGATACAGAGGTCCTAATGGATCCTCTACCCATAGACATGGGTGTTCCCATGTTTTCCAAGTTGTCCAGAACATCAATCAAAATTCACTTACCTGGCCCCTACTTTTCAACTCTGGTTTGGCTTGGGAAAATTCAACCTGGAAAATGACCCCTTGAAAGAGAGGCTCTTTACTCTTCTAGATTTGGCATGGTGCACTGTTTTGTATGCCTGATATTTCCGAAATGGTGTACTGTGAATATGCACATGTCTTTGAATTATGTAAGAAATGTATACAAATTGGTCTACCGGACACAAATAAGGAGGTATTTGATTGACCAAAAAGTTCATTTGGGTTTATAATCCAAATGAAATTTGGGGCCAATCCAATTATAATGGAAATCAGATCCAGGCCTAAAATAAATTTAATACACGTGGGCTCTCTTTTTCCTTTTAGTTTGAGTTAATAAAAAAATCTATATTTGGAGAGCACTCTGAATAATAGTGCTGTTGTAAGTTGCAAACCCTTTTGATCACTGCCCCACCACACCATGAAGAGGTGAGGGAAGGGGGCCTTCTGAGGATATATTTAAGGTTACCGGGAATTTTCAAGGCTTACTTTTTCAGGTAACAAAATTTTCCTGAGACATCTGAGGCATTATCAAAGAATGTAGATGATCACATAAAACAGTCTAGTTATATTTAAGAGCAACAAAGAAAATCACTGGGAGTAGTCCCAGCCTTCACATAAAAGAAAAATGTTTTCATTCTTATCCTCCTTTGTTGGCTGGAAGGACAACTGTTGAAAAACATTTGCGCAAGAACATTTTTCAAGAATGCATAGTTAGTGAAAAGTAGTAAACTAAAGAATTCTGGATGGTAATTATATAAGTGAAAAGTTTGTAATATAGTCTGTTTTATGTCAGCCCTTTTGAAATATACTGCTTTGCAACATTTACATAGTGTTGAAGATATATTTACATATTAATAGTATTTTTTGTTAGAGAAATTTGTGAGGCTAAAGGAACACAGACTCAGAAGCTGGTCAAGCTGGACTTGAATGCAAGCTCTACCATTACCAGCGCTGTAATCCTGGGCAAGTAACTTACTTCTCTGAGCCTAAAATTTTCCACCGTTCATTAAAAGGGGTTGTAACAAGGATTAGATAAAATATGCAAGATGCACTATGGCTCTTCAATAACATTCTGCTTCTTCCTCTCTTCTCTGCAGACATGTTGACTCATCTAGATGAAATGTCTGAGCCTCAGGCTTTCAGTCTAAACAATAAAAACTCATCATTTATGGTGAGTGGACTGATTAATGGGAGCAGCCCATTTACTTGGGCAAACAGAAAAATACTTGGGATGCATTCTTTTCCAACACAGTCTTTGGGCACATGTCTTTAGCTACAGAATTGGTGTTTTTATTACTCTAAGATTAAAAATTAATCTTTATTTTTAAAATGAGATTCTGTCATTTTCTTCCATTTCTTAGAGGCACATTTCCTAATTCCTCTGTCTTACTATTCAAATGTTGATACATTTGATTAAATCTCATGTAAGAAGCTATAGCCAAAAAAAAAAAAAGAAGCTGCAGCAAAAGATGGAACTAAAGACACATATACTGAAAAAAAATGACTTAAAAGGGTGACCTGATGTTAAATGGGAAGCAAATACCCTTCTGAAATTTGCAGCAATAACTACGGATGAGGTCTTGTGGATGGTTCCAGGCCACAATCAATAGACTGTTTTATATCTTAAATCTGGGTTTACATCAAAGATGCTTATGCAGATAACAAGATGAAAAAACTTCTTGAGAAATCCTACGTATGAAATTCAAATGCCAAAGGTTCTCCACACCCAGGGGCCTGTGTATCCCTCAAGCTGCCTGGCATTCCTGTTCCTATTGTTCTCACCCATGCCTTCAGCTCCAAAGCTATTACAGTTGAACATAGAATAGAGGAAGCATTCTTAGAGTAGGGGAATATTCTCTCCGGAATTACTCTAGGCAGCACCAAGCTCGACGCAGTGCCAGAAACGGCTACATTATCCTCCACAAGATGTGTGATTAGTCAATAGAAAAAAAAAGTCACACAGGCTGCCGTCTTCCACAAAAAAAGGAGAACGTGCTATTGTAGAGATGATGATACCATGTGAAAAGGTTAATCACAGTCTGGCAATTGCAGTGTTGGAGGCAAACCTACTTTTGCTGAGGCTGTGCGTTTCCTTGATTAGCAGCCCTGTTCCCTGCTGGGACCTTCTCCAGCACCAAGACATCTTGGTCATGCTCCTTAAGTCTGACTGTATTCGCCTCAACGTCCTGCAAATACAAATCACACCACATACAGATGTGCCGTTTTCTCAGACAATGACAAAGATTTCAAATGCTTCAGAAACTCATTTTCTGCTTGTGATGCTAATTGTTGCATCTACAAATTAAGTCATTTTCAAAGTCAAGGGCTGGAACGGTCAGAGAGGACCAGATGAGGTTGGAGGCACGTGGTTTTAAAATGCTACTTTTACCCGCGATTCAGAAAATCAGCTGAGGAGAGAGGGGTGGTTGTGCTCAGAGGAACCTCTGGGAGAGCGCGGTACAGCGAAGAGAGAGGAGCCAAGCCACTTAGTCTCTGTGAAGCTATGTGGCAAACAGCACTCCACTTCTACAGAGTTCTTTCATTCTGATTATCTTCTAAGGGCATATAGTTTTCTTAGGAGTGGCGTGTTTTCCCTCTAATCAAAAGACTTTTTAAAATATCAGTTTGAAGCTGTTAAAATATTTTTCAGAATATTTTGAATAATTTTATAAAGTACATCCATGATAATGGCCCTCATCTGATTCTTTCAAAGAATTTTGTGGCTGAGTGTAAATTCCATGTGTGTAAACTTTTAAAAATGTAGAGTTCAAATTTCAAAGTCATTTAAAATAGTTTATTAAAAAAAATGCAGTGTGCTTTTTTCTCATACTTTAGCTCCTATTTGAAGAGACAGGATAACAATCAAGTCAAATTCCATATGGTGGTTTTTTCCCTATATTATTTAATTGCTCACTTAGTTTTGTCCGCATTAAGAGAATATATTCCTAAGACAAATTTTGTTGTCAGGAATCTTGCCACGAAATGGTAGGGATAGGTGTCCACACATGAGGAATGGGAACGAGACTGTAAATCATCTTAAATGACACCAAAGGTACCAGAAAGCACAGAAGGTGCATTTAGGATTTTAGCGCAGGATAGAGGATGCTCAGGCTGGGAGGGGCAGAGGAGGAAGCCTGCTCTGTGTGCTGGCAGGGATGGGATAAGGGCAAAGTGATCCTGGAGGGAACAGCCTCTCTGGGCGAGGGGGAGAGACCACAGGCCACCTGAAAGGCCAGGACCGCTGGCACGCTGTCAAATGCCCAGCAGCCCACAGTCAGGCCTCCGCCTCTTCAGGAGCTGGATTGGCCCTCCCAAGGGTCCAGGAGCTGGAGGGCAGCGAGAACCCAGGGACCGTCTCTTCTAAATGTCACCCACTCTCACTAATACTGTCACAAGCTTCCATCTACCACCCCAACTATTCTTCACCTACTTGTCGAAGTCTGAAATTCCTTTAGGGTGAATCAATTTGATGTAAAGCACTTGAAATGAAAACGCTTGGTGGAATAAACACGCTGGACATTAACTGCCGCTAAAATGTAGTCACTAAATAAATTCAGAAGGTGGGAGAGGATATAAGGTTCAGATCTGGGAAGAGATAGGAGGTTTAGGATAGAGCAACATATGGAGAAGGAGGTGAGGACAGACACAGAAGGGGAAGCCTAGGAGAGCAAAGAGAAATGTCTCAGGCTGTGATATTTTGCCCAGGCATCTCTGTGTTTTAATGCTCATGAACTGGTTGAGGTGTGTGCAGGCTTACTTGGTCCAGAACAGTGTGACATATTTACAGCTTTACTACAATATCACCTCGGAACCCCAGAACCCACAGCAGCACACTGAACGCACCAGGTCGGTAAGCAAGGCTCTCTGGCCCCAGAGCATTCATTAGTCACTGTGCTGCTCGAGTAACACTGGCCTCAACCCTTGACTCATCAGGCAGAAGTGGGAACAGGGAGCCCCTCAGCCACACTGCACCTCCGACTCACCCTCAGGATCCGGTTGAAATCCTCCTTGTCTACTCTTAAGAAATGGCAGTTATCTTCTCTCAAGACGATGGAGGCAGCTCGCGGGGCATCATTCACCAGGGCTAGCTTGCCAAAGTCATCGCCCTCATGCAGGGTGCAGACCACACCCTGGAGAGAATAGATCGTGCAGATGGAGGTGATCCCTGGAACAGGGCACACGCCCGCCCGCCTCACACCACAAGCCCCCCTGCCCCCAAAACACTAAATATATATCAACAGGCTGTACCCAGAGATGTCACAAGGGAGGGGATCACATAATTACACTGTAATGGTTCACTTTTCTTTCATTGAGTAATATGTGCTAGGACCTAACTTACATATATACATTATAATCCATGAGTCCCAGAAAGTTCAGTGCTACTCTGAGTATAAAAATTTAGATAATATTCGATTAGAGAGGCTATAATGTCTTTTCTACATTGAGTAACAATGTTGTAGCAAGTTTAACTGTAGCATTACATTGTTAATACTTAGAGCCAGTAGTAAATACAGCACAGTAAAGTTTCAAAAGAAAAAATATATATACCTTGCCATAAATGACTACATTCACTGATCCTTTTAGAATAATGTACCAGGAGGTGCCTTCTTCCCCTTGGTTAAATACTAGATACAAAAAGAAAAAAGACTTATGACAAGAATAGAAGCACATCAGTATAAATGACAGCTTATCAAATCATCATTTTAAAGGCCTCAGAACTATGCATTTAATTCCAGAAGGGAAAAATAATACTAGCAAATACTAACTTATTCAGGTGGAATATTACTTCCTTTTCTTTAGAACATGAAAGAAACAGAAACACTGCACTCCTTGCTATGTCCTACAGATATTTATTTACTATTAATTCTCCAGCAATCCACTCCTTAAAGCAATCCGCTTCCCCCCACAACTCATCAAAACTTACTAAGCAATAGAACATAGTTTTTAAAAATAATCTGACCAATAGCATGAAGTTTGTTATTGTTTAGTCACTCAGTCGCGTTCAATTCTTTTCCAATTCCATGGACTGTACCCCGCCAGGCTCCTCTGTCCATGGGATTTTCCAGGCAAGAGGACTAGAGTGGGTTGCCATTCCCTTCTCCAGGGGATCTCCCTGACCTAGGTATCAAACCCACATCTCCTGCATCAGCAGGCGGATTCTTCACCACTGAGCCACCAGAAAGCCCAATGTGAAGTCTGAAAACATGCAAATCAGCCCTGCATGCTGTTGATGGATGCATATCTACATTTATTTTTTAAAATGGGTTGGAATGATAACCACAGGATATAGGTAGGAGTTACCTTGGGGAGGAAAAGAGAAGACTGAGATAAAAAAGGAAACAGAGACTCTTCAAATGCAGGATTTCATTTTTTAGAAAATAAAAATGAAAATATGAAAAAATACAGTGTCAGGTTAGTACTTGATAAAAGTGCTTTTAAAAAAGGGGTTTGCAACAATCTTTAGTGATTTGTCTGAAATACTTATATATTTCATGATAAAATGAAAACTGTCAGTGAGATTGAAGGAAAAGCAAAAAGAAGTTGTAAGTCACTAGTAATCATAAACATTTTTTAAATATTAATGTGAACCTTTAAAAAGTAAAGAAAAAACATTCTTATTAAAGTAACTGTCGATGTTAGATATACACTTTTGATGACTAAAAGTGAAATATTTGAAACATCGATGTTAACTCTTTTTGCTTTTACAATTCATGGTCTCTGTTTATTCGACTAACAAAATTCAATCTGAAGAAAGAGCAAGATTTTCCAAAAAACGTTCTCTTGAAAAGTTAACAAGTGTCCATTAAAAATGTTTTCTATGTTTCATTAGGTTAAGGCAGTATCAGTTTAAGTGGTGTGAAATTTTTCCTTATTGTAGAACTCCTGAGGAACAGAGCATGCTGGTGTGTCTTTCAATTCTCCAAGAGAGATCAGAGGAGGCATTTCGTGTCCTGAATACACCGCTCACCATGTTTTCCAAGAATGGCTTTGTAGGATGAGTGGGAAATGCCAGTTGAAATAATTCTGCTCACATTTATTAATATGAAATTTCAATTTCTTAAGAGGCCTTCTGGCTTCCCTGGTGGGCTCACACAGTAAAGAATCCACCTGCAATGCGGGAGACCTGGGTTCGACCCCTGGGTCAGGAAGATCCCCTGGAGAAGGAAATGGCAACCCACTCTAGTATTCTTGCCTGGAGAATTCCATGGTCAGAGGAGCCTGGCAGGCTACAGTCCATGTCACAACCGAACGACTTAACACTTTCACTTTCAATTTCTTGCTCCCAAATATGATCATAGACCTAAACTATGATGTACTTGCTGGAGAGATACTACAAATTAGTACTGCATAAATATCTGGGCAAAGAAATTTTCTCAGGCTTGGAGCTGATAGTGGAAGTGTGAGAAGCAAGCAGGATACTATGCAATTCTGACTAGCCTCTCAAGAGACAGATTAGGTCTTCTCAAGCCACAAAATTGAAGTGAGGTCACTGTGTAAAGGTTTTGCTTGCACTCTCCCCTGAAGAGAGTGTGACTTCATCCCACCCTCTTTAAACACCTTGAGCCAGCAGGGGAGGGAGCAAGTGGAGATGCTGGCTGGTAAGCGCTCCCATGCTGGACCTGACACCCACCAGGCTGCAGAGCCACAGGCATGCTGGGGATAATCACGGGTCCAGAAAAACAAACGTGCCATGTGACATCCTGGCAAGTCTGTGCCAGGCCCAAGAAAGGGGAGCATTTACAGCCAGGCTCCAGTGGCACATGCTCAGGAGGGGGCAAGCCAGGCATCACGCACCATTACAGCCTTCACTTACACACAGTCCCTCCTTTGGCATGAGACTCAAAAATGAGAACACCTGCTAACTCCCGTTTCACCTAGAAGAGAAAGAGAAAGAATGCAGGGAAAAGCCAGATTTTGGGGTGTGGGGAAGGGACTTGCTCTCTGAACAGCGCTAACTGCCACACAGCCGCCTCCCACTCTTCCTGGCTGCTCCTCCCACCTAGAACCACTTCCACTACTGTGCCACTAGATTTTTTTTTTTAACTGAAGTATAGCTGATTTACAATATTTCAGCAAAGTGATTCAGTTACACATGTATCTATTCTTTTTCTGATTTTCCATTTTATTATAGAATGTTGATATAATTCCCCATGCTATACAGTAGGACCTTGTTACTTATCTATTTTATATGTGGTAGTTGTATCTGTTAATCTCAAATTCCAAATATATCCCTCCTTCCCTTCCCCATTTGTAACCATAAGTTTATTTTCTACATAGGTGTGTCTGTTTTATAAATAAGTTCCTCTGTATCACTTTTTTTTAGGTTTCACATATAAGTAATATATGATACATTTGTCTTTCTCTGTCTAACTTACTTCACTGAGCATGATAATCTCTAGGTTCATCCATGTTGCTGAGAATGGCAAGATTTTGTTCTCTTTTATGCCTGAGTAGTTTCCATCGCATACGTATACCACATCTTCTTTAGTCATACATTTGTTGGTGAACAGTTAGGCTGCTTCCATGTCTTGTGCCACTAGATTCTTGAAACTTTTACAAAAGCTATTCTATCTGCTCATTCATATAAGATCAGCTTCCCAGAGACTGTTTACAATGTGGTTGCACATGCATGAGAGCTAGGCAACTCCTCTGCCTATCTTTTGTCTTGGTGAGAGGATGAGAGTATCCACAGTATCATATAACTCTTGCTCCTGGAGGTTCTTCCTTGCATCACACATCATGCATAAGTGCAAACATGTTGGAAAACTCAGTGTCTTGAAGTTGAATAATTAAGCTTAAATGTGGGAAGATATTTTTTTTAATATTTATTTATTTATTTATTTGGCTCTGCTGGGTCTCAGCTGTGGCACACACAGCATCTTCAGTTGTGGCATATGAGATTTAGTTGCCTGACCAGGAGTTGAACCCATGCCCCCTGCGTTGGGAGCAAGGAGTCTTAGACACTGGACCAAGAGGGAAGTCCCTGTGTGGAGATTTTGATAGCTGTTTCTTTTTCAATTCCAACTTATGGTCCCAAATTATGGCTCTGTCTCCCTAAGAACCAAATAACCTGAGACCTTTCACAGTGCCTGGGGACCCGGGGTTTGAGGTAGAAGCCTCCATCTCCTCTCTACTACCCATGATTCTTCCAAGGCTGCGGAAGTCGGAACACATGCAGGGTGGAGACTCAGACAGCAGGTAGGGCACAGGGGTCTTCCCTCCCACCCCTTTCCAGCATGAGCTTGTGGGGCCTCGGCTGCTTCCCCTACAGATGCAGGAGCTCCCTGGGTGAGGCCCCTGGGCACTGGACATATCCCACCATGGAGAGAGCGAAGGTGACAGGGAGGTGGTGGGCAGTGGGGGGACCAGACCCCTGGTTACTCCGTGTAGGTGAGCAAGCTTCTGGCCCGAGGAATGCAGGCAGTGGGAGCACGTGAAGGTAGCCCTGTCTGGGTTAAAGGGGCAAGGTCTGCAGCGCTCCACTTGGGGTTGCGGTGGATGCCTCACTGCTCTCAGCAGAGACCTGGGCTCTACAGCCCAGAGCAGGGACCGCGCACGCGGCCACGATGTGACACCAACAGCATGGTATCGCCTAGGGAGCTGGGAATGAAAGACCAGCGAGGCAAGCAGGCGCTGCTGAGGAGCCTGGCATGTCATTTGTGAACGTGGTATATAATCTGTAGATGTTGAAACAACCTCTTTTCATTATCATCGTCCGCATTATTATTAATTATTAGCACATAGGAGACTTAGGTTGCCTGGAACTCATGCTCCGTGTTCCTCCTGTGGCAGGAGGCATTTCTGTCCACTGCTTTCCTATAATACCCTAGTCATGTAAACGTTCGGAGTCAGATACAGGCATTGGGCCATTTTCCACCAGCAAGCGTTGCTCTTACACCCTAAAATATCTGAACCAACGCTCTTTGGCACCTTCTGCTTCTTTTCTCTATTTGGCAGCAAACCTGGGTGGAGCTGGCCCCCTCGGCCAGGCCCGGTCATCTTGATTTCTCTCGCTGCTGCATCCTATGGCTCTTTATTTCATGAAGAGACTGAAAACCTATCTTAAGGCCTGGCTCTGTGTTGAATTATGGTAGGTTCCAAGGCTCAGGAAGTTTGAAGTATATGCTCCAATTCCACTCACATCAGGCTGCTCTAATATTTAGGGCAACCACTAATAACATGATAATAATACCATGATCCTTCTTTGGTGGTTGTGTGTAGGTATAACTTCCTTAGCATCTCATGAAAATGAGAAGGGGTGATTTATGAGGTAGAATTTAGGCATCCCTGTTCCTCCCTCAGACTACAGTCCTCTCCCCCAGTCCTAACAGTGCATTTAGTTCAAAGTGCCCCCAACCGTGCTCAGCTAAGAGACAACTTACCGTGGTAGAAAGATGGGATAAGGCTTTAATGTGAAGGAGTTCTTCATAGATAATTTCTAGGTCATCCACGGTCCTCTGTCCAGGTCTACAAAGAAAAAAGTAACAAGGAAATAATGAGATAAAAGTTATTACTAGAGTTTGAAATACAGAAGGGGCTTCAGGGGTCACCTGGTGAGTGACATGCTCAGGGAATTCTTAGGAGAAATCCTGATAAAAAGACCCTGGCAGAGGGAGAGATGATGCTATGATAATTCCTATAGGGAATTTTGACATGAACCTGATCCTTGATGGAAGGGCATGGAATAAATCAAAACTGCACCAATCCCCTTCCCTTCCCACCTCAGAGGGAGGAACATCTCCTCTGCTCACATCATACTTGGCTAACTTAGATCTCTTTACTTTGTAGATGATGATTCTACAAAATTACCTTTCCTTACTACCTTAATCAAGATCAACAAACTTATCTTTTAACATCACCAGGAACTGCTGGTTCAATCAACTTGATGACTGACACAAATTTCTTGGTATCCTATGTGATATCTTAGCCTAGAAGAATAATACTGCTATTGCTGTTGTTCTGGGTTGTGTAATATGCTTCTACCACAGGACTTAAAGGACTTATATAAACAGTGTTTTCTCACCTCCCTGTGGAGGTGAGGACATGAGATGAGCAGAAGGCAAATAGGAGTGTGTGGAATTATTAAGAAAGGGAAGGTAGGGAAGAATATGTCACATTCCCCAAACTTTGTACCATGGTCTACCACTCTTCCATGAGATGTTAATCAGTATACTAAGCACAGGTTTTTTTTTTTTTTTTCCTATAATTTATTCTAAAACTACTATCGTATGCTTTGCCTTTAAGAATGAGGTTTGGACACATTACGGACATCTTGGCATGGGAGGACGGAGAGGATTTCTGATCATCTTTCATGTCAGTAGTTATTCTGAAATCACTAATCACGTTGAATTTTTACATCAATGGGAAAAGGGATGATTGGTAATTTGGATCTTCTATTGCTCTCTGCAATATAAGGAACCCTAATGGTTTTGAAACTAAAAAACAAACAAACAAATGTGTTATTAATTCTGAGAGCTCTAGGAAGTCACTCTCCACTTTGGTGGTCAGGTGGCATTTACTCTCAGCTAACTACTGTAGTCATGAGTATTACTTATTACATAATCATCACCCGTGTTATGCACTGTCCTAAAATTTCAGTAACTTATGGTATGGTATTATTCACTGTTAATTGTAATAATTGTATACAAAACCTTTAATACTCAATGAGCTACCAGCGGTGTTCCATCATTACACTGTACTATAAAGAATGTTCTCTGGGAATTCCCTGGTAATTCAGTAGTTGGGACTCCATGCTTTCCTTTCATTGACATGGCCTGGGCTTAATCTCAGGTCAGGTAACTAAGATCCACAAGCTGTGTGGCTTGGCAATTAAAACAAACAAACAAAAGAGTAAATCTTTCCTTGATCAAGTAAGTTCAGGAAGTCTTGTTGCTGTCCTGAGCAGAGCACTGAATTTAGAGTCTGAAGATCAGGTTCTAACCTTCGTGCAACCCCTCACTAGCCACGTGACGTCAGAGACTCAGTTTCTTCTGAAAAAACTGGGAACAGTATCTTCGTGAGAGTGATGTGAGAGCTAAAGGAAGCAGCAAATGGGAAGGTATCTGCACATTCATTTGTGTAAGTGAAAAAATAGCAGCAGCGTGATATCCAAAACTCAAGCCCTTGCACAAGGAAAACGAACTTAAAAATTAAGTATGACATTTGGTTCAGCAAGTTAGATCTAGAACTTAGTCAATTATTAGATAAGTACTTTGAGCTATTAAAACTGAATTATATTCTAAAATAGTTGCATTAGATAATTTGTAACCATATCGTGGGTCAAAAGGGGGCTAATTGGAAGAAAACTCTTTGTATACCTTGGGCATTACCTTCTCAAGGACAGCTTTAACACGAACCAAAGAATATAATAGCCTTCTCTTACAGAAACAACAGAGGACTGTTCCTATATTTCCTAATCCTGCCTGTACAAAGACAGGTGCTAAATCCATGAACCAGGGAGATGCCAGCCAAGTTCATCTCCTGCCAAGGATTATCACTTAAGGACACACTGTGGCACGCAGAAAGTATGGGACCCACAGACACCAAAGGAAAAGCTACAGCCACAGGGATCCTGAAAGAGCCAGGCCTTCTCAGTAAGGGGCCTAATCTACTACTTGACTTAGACATGGGGATTTTGAAACTAGGACCCTTGGAGATTTAAAAGTCAAGTGAATCACCTCAGTCCATCTACTGCCATAGAGGCAGCTAACGGGGAAAGCCTCAAGGTGGGCGTAATAGGATTATGGCTCTTCAGCATGAGGAGCAGCCCGCTGTTCCTGCTTCTTGACATCACCTGCAAATAGCATGGACCCTCCCAGAAGCTTGGCTAAAGGAGAAAACAGTCACCAAGTCTCAGTCTCACCTCCATGGGGGCGGAGGCGGGGAGGGTGGCTATTATGGAGGGAGAAGAAAAACCTATCTGGGAAAAGAAAGGTCAGAATTTAGCTCTAAAATCTATATCTGAATTTAGATTCAGAGTTGAAATTTGGGGAGCAGATGTCAACAAGTTTAGGAAGAGGGTTCACATGGTATCAATGTGAAATCCACACTAATCAAAAAATTAAGTGCTGCCTTTAAGATCTACAAATCCCATTATGTTAAAAATCACTGAATTTCATCCAAGAGTTAAAATACGATGATGAACAATGTCAGACCCTCAACGCAGCACACTGGAAACTTGACAGAGTAGGTCAAGGCTGCTCTTGGAATTGTTTAGTCTTAGGATTTGCATCAAAGTGCAGGAGGAGAGAGGTAGAGATGGTAACATTCAAGCTATTTTCAACCCCCTCCTGAACTCCCCACTGCCCTGTACTACTTGAGCACTGTCTGAGCTCTCCTCACCAAGGCTGCTGTCCTGCTGGCTCTCTTCCTGGTCTGCCAGGCATCTCTCCACCGTGTCTTTTATGGTCTCTTGTTTCTCTGCTCACCTCGTGAATTGCGCTGCGCCCCCCAGGCTGTCTTCAGCTCTGTTCTCACTTCCTTCTACCTTGTTTCCCTGGGAAAAGTCCCCAACTTTCATCTATGTGATGCTGAGACCTAAATTTTAATCTCCAAACAGATTTCTTTCTTGAGCTCCAATACTTCCTGACCATCAATTCCCAGACAATCCACAAGCTCAGTCTGTCCAGAAGTGCTCCCTCATCATCACACAAAACTTTTTAAGCTGGTCTCAACGGATTTTTGTAGACTCATCTCTCCTCCCTTCACACCTTTCCTCCTGGCTAATGTGCGCTGTGCTCCAGGCATAACTGGACATGTCTCCAGCTCTAAAACATGCGATGCTCTTTCTCACCTCTAAGACCCTTCACATGTTCCTCTCTTTGCCTGGGATATTTGTTTTCTGCTTACAAGCCCAGCTCAGATGTCCCCTCTCTGAGGCAAAACTGGTTCTCCAAAATTTATTCTTCCAAGGCACATGGCCCAACTGCTGTCGCAGTTGAAACATACTATGAAGAATGTTATTTGCTTAGAAATCCATGACTCTACACGGGTCTTCTCAAGAGAAGCAGCATCTGGTGGTGCAAAGGGCACTGTGTTAATAACAGAAACAGGATTTGAGATCTAGAATAGGAACTTCCTAGGTACCCAATTGGTCTAATGCTTGGTTCCGACATTTCAAAAATAGGGATCATAAATAGGATTGTTGTAAAGATCGAATGAGCTAATATACACAAAGCACTGATACACTGGAAATATGGTGCCCATGCAGGATGACATGATAAAATGGGAGGTGTTCAATACGTCTCACTGGATGTATGCATGAGTTCTCGCGATTCCTGCTGAATTCAGGGTTTGCCCGGGGGGAGGTGGAAGCAGTACCAAGGACCAGTTCTTCTCCTGTGTCCTGAAGGCCTTATGCTCTGTTATCCTCCCCACTGAAGGTCCAGTAAGACAAGATGCCCATGACACATTCTCTTTAACGACAGTGCACACGTGTGATGTGGTAAGCAGTTAATTAGCAATGGAGGGAGGAGACAGGATGAAAATGTTGGACCTGACCTCTTACTCCAAATCCCATTCAAAGATAGAAAAGGCAGATTTTTTTTGGTAGGATTATAAATTTACTCATCCAGGTTTAAGAAATTATCAGCTAAAGCTATCTCGTCTAAGTCAAGTTCCGTGGGGGCCTAAACAGAGATGACTGTCAAAAACCAAGCAGCACCTGTTGGACTGGATCCTTGTTTTGGTCAGAATTTTGTCTGCCATGCTAAACATATAATAGGGAAGATGTTTTAAAATCCAAAACAGCATTGAAAATAAGTCACGCCACCGTGACAAACCATAAGATAGTATTATCAGCAAGATCCGAGTGTTTCGGGAATTCCTGGGGGATGGGAGGCAGATGGGGACAGAATGGCTGAGAGGGCCCTGGAGGCAGACCCAGCACTGTGCTCACAGAAGGCAGGCAGCAGTGCTGATAAGACAAGGGCAGGAGAAGGTCCAGGGGCCCATCAGAACACTGCCCACTTGGGGCAGGGCCGGCAAGCAGACTCCAACTTGAGACCTGCCAAGACAAATGTCCAGGAGGGGCCTGAGAAGGAAGCGGAGCCCTGGGCCCTCCTGCCAGACACAGAGGAGAGGGAGAAGTGGGAGCTCTCCCAGCAGGGACTTCCTGGGAAGGGCTCCATTCCTGGGAGAGCCTCCTGAGTTTGGCGACTGGTGGGAGGACGGGGAGGGAGGGGTTCAGCCTGCCGGCTCCCCATGTGCCTCTCGTAGAAAGCAAGGCCTGTCCCGAAGCACAGCCCCCACTGCCTTCAGGGGTGGAGGTGCTGTTGGCCAATCTGCAGAGACCCACGTGGAACTCATTCTGCCCCTGGTCCTCCACTCATCAGTAACCAAAACCAAGAAATAAAGACTTCCATGGGGCTTGCTGGATGCCCTGGAGAAACCCATGACAGCCATGTGAAACCAAATGGAACAAAGCCTAGAAACAGTTTAGTCTCTGAGTCCTAAATAACATTCTGAATGAAAGGGGGGAAAAAAAAACCAAGCCTGTGGTCTCCAGTGGTCAGTGGCATCACAGGGCAGGCCACTGTCACTGGGTGATCCACCCAGACAGCATCCGTCTTTTTGGTCCTGTTAACAGCACACGTTTTAACGAGGTGAGGGAAGTCAGGACGGCAAGGTGAGGAGAGACTGGCTTTAGAGAATGAGTACCTTTACAGCTGACAAAGCAACAAAAGCATTCATGAGAGGTGAGCCGTGAGGGGTTTCCATCAACATGTTGTTCAGGTTGAAGGTTCTGGGAGGTCCCAGGGAGGAGGCCAGATGGAGCTGAAGTCGGCATGGCCATCCTGTGTCCATGAGTAGGAGTCAGATGGGAGCCCCTCCACCAGCCCAGCGGTCCAACAGCTTGTGGCTGCAGCAGCAGAACAGGCTGAGCCTTGGCCAGGACGCTGGCGCAGAGCTGCTGTGCCATCTGATTCCTAGAAAAGACCTCTCTGCTCTGGCCTCAGACGAAGCTTCTCCCCTCCATGTGCCCCACCTACTTCCCCACCATCATCACTGAACAAAGTTGCATATTACAAGCAGGTTTCCTGTGGCAGACAGTGGCATTGAGTACCTCTCATGCTTCGGTCTTTGTGAGGGCAGACAGGAAAGAAAAATGGATAAGGGATCCTGCAAATCAGCCCCCAGCCTGTTCAAAGAGTCATGAAAGGGTCCCCAGGGCTGAAGGCAATCTGGCTTTCAAGAGCCAAGGAACACTGCACCCCGAGTGAGCAGGAGGAGGGACCTCGCACGTGACCTTCACAGAGGACCTGCGAGGCCAGGGAAGTGGATCGGCTCTCCGGCTGCTCTGAGTGGCAGCACGTAAATATACCTGGTCTGTACTTGTCCTTCTCCAGATGTCACTGAGAGAGGCATTAGGCATCCCTGCTTCTTTACAAACCTGCGTGGTGCCACGTTGATGGGAATTTGTAGGATCCTGCTGGGGAAAGGCCTGGTTTCTGCAGGGGACGCATTCTGGCGGCAATGTCTACTTACAGACGAGATAATAAACGGGGATGGAGGGAGAGGCATTTTCTACATTAAAGGGATGGAAGGGCTCAGGTGATATTGGAAGCTGCTGGTAAATACAGTTTTATCAAGGTCAGAGACAGAGCTCTTCGGTTACTGGAACGTGGATAAAATGAATGATTCCCCCAGGCACCAAGCAGGCATGCTGGCATGGCCAGGGGTAACCTGGGCAGGTGAAAGACAAATAACCCAGTTCTTCTAGACTTGCCACCCAGTAGACCTATTCCCTGGTGCATGGGAAAAATACCCAGCAAAGTCAGTGTTATAAATATGTAAGACCTGGTCAAGCACCAAAATAAAGGGAATGCTTTCCTATTTTTTTCTTGGGGCTGGAATACTTTATTTTGGGGGTAACACTTCACCTCAGCCCACCTAATTCTCCTGCTTTCAAGTCATTTCTCAAGCATGGGTCACTTCCCAATGCTCTTAAAAGATTTTCTCAAGATTGAACTCTTCCACTTTCCTTAGAGGAAAGTTTGGGGGTGATTTCCCACCCCTTTGTCTAACAAACCAGTACAGTGTGTTTGATTTTTTTCTTCACCTCCCAGGACACTTGCTTCTTAAGAGTTAGCTCTTAAGCATTTGAGACGCTCCCGGAGCCCGGTGATGGGCCATTTAAGGTATCCTGCCCCTCCCGCTCTGTCGGCTCATTGCCCTGCCACACCACAACCCTCTCACCTTACTCTCAACTCAGAAAAGGACATTTTAAGCTTATCAGATACATTTTCTCCATTCTGATTTCAAGTTTTTGATCGTCTTTACTATCATTATTCTGAATTCTTTTTCAGGTAGTTTGCCTATTTCCTCTTCATCTATTTGGACTTCTGTGTTTCTAGCCTGTTCCTTCATTTGTGCAGTATTTCTCTGCCTTTTCATTATTTTTTTTAAACTTATTGTGTTTGAGGTCTCCTCTTCCCAGGTTTCAAGGCTGAATTCTTTCTTCCTTTTGGTTTCTGCCCTCCTAGGGTTGGTCCAGTGGTTTGTGTAAGTTTCATATAGAGTGAGATTTGTGCTGAGTTTTTTTTTTCCCCTCTGATGGGCAGGGCTGAATGAGGTGATAATCCTGTCTGCTGATGACTGAGTTTGTATTTTTGTCTTGTTTGTTGTTTGGATGAGGCGTCCTGCACAGAGTGCTACTGGTGGTTGGGTGATGCCCGGTCTTGTATGCAAGTGGTTTCCTTTGTGGAAGGTCTCACTATTTGATACTCCCTAGGGTTAGTTCTCCAGTAGTCTAGGGTCTTGGAGTCAGTGCTCACACTCCAAAGGCTCAGGGCTTGATCTTGAGTTTTGCGTGGTTCTACATATTCTTTTCCAGTGGTCAGGTACTCTGGTCTGCTCTCAGCTGGTGTTCTGCAAGCACTTCTGTATCTGAAGGTGTATTCCTGATGTACCCGTGGAAAGAGATGTACTCCACATTCACCTACTCCTCTGCCATCTTGTTTTTCCCTTTTAAGCTTATCAGATACAAGTATACATTCTTTAGTTCTGACAGCAAACCCTGTGTACATGGGGATTCTTCCCTTCTTTGTGAAGTCAAAAATGAATGCAGTTTAGAACTGCTGTTTAGGGCAAACGCCTCGAGAATATTTGGGAGAAATGAAGTCATCCCCATCAGGACATGGGGTAAAGTTTCCATAATTCGGTGCCTCTGAGTGAGGCCTAAGTGTTTGGAGACATTGTGATTTGAGGTTTTTCAAGTTCAGAAGCTGAATATGCCAGAAATTCTCCCAGCAAAAGTGTTTACTATCAGAGCGCAATAGAAGTGTACTATTAAAACTTTTCAGAGGTACAACCACAAATATCTTCCTCTAAAAAACCTAAGCAGCAAGTTGAGAAAAACAAATTTGGATGAAAGCAGATAGTTATAGCTACCTGCCTTTGTGTATGATATATATATATATCAGATAGAAAATGCAAACATTTTTGGAGATGTTATGCGGGTGCATTATTTTTCCTTTATAAAAATTAATTCTTCATAAATCAGGGACAGAAGGACATTTCTTTGCATTCCACTACTTGTTCAGTAAATCCACCAGAGAAGAACTTAAGGCTATCTGTTATAGATGAAATATTATTATTCTTGAAAAAAAAAGAATGAAATTGGATTTGGAGTAAGCAGACTTGGGCTCTGTCCCTGGTTCAGCTACATTTACTACTGCGTGATGAAGAAGACACTCAGAATCCACTAAGCTCAGTTTCTCCATCTGTAAATTGTGGGTAATAACATTAGCACTACTCTGTTCACACAGATAGTCTGAGGTTCAAAGAGGGGATGTAAATGAGGTCACTACATAAAAGGTATAGTGCAAATCATATTTCATTATTATGTTTTGTCAATGATCCTGACTTGTGTGTTGATATGAATTTTTTCTACAGTAGATGATATATTTGAACTTCATTCAGGTCTATATGGGCTTCCCTGGTGGCTTAGACAGTAAAGAATCCGCCTGCAGTGCAAGAGACCTGGGTTTGATCCCTGGGTTGGGAAGATTCCTTGGAGGAGGAAATGGCAATCCACTCCAGTATTCTTGCCTGGAGAAACCCATGGACAGAGGAGCCTGGTGGATTACAATCCACGGGGTCACAAAGAGTTGGACATGACTGAGCGACTAAGCACAGCACAGCATAGGTCTATATAGTCATCCTTTAATGAACTGAGGCTAGTCTGTAGTAACTATTTTAAAATCAGATTTCCATGACATGTTTTCTCAACAATGCTCAAAGAACAAAGCCACGAGACCGTTTTGAAGCCTTTTTGGCCTGGGACAGGTGGTAGACCGCAGAACAGAACACAGGCTTGAGTCAGAAAGACCTGGGCCAAATCCCGAGTTCCCCTCTTTCAGGATAAACAAGTGATTTAACATAAGCCTTATTTTCCTGATTCATAAAATGGGGATAATATTAATAACTACCTCAAAGATCTGCTGAAAGAACAGAATCAGACAATTGTTGTGCACAGTGCCCAGCACACATGTACTCAATAAACGTTGGCTGTAATTAAACACTATTGTATTTGTTTTTCCATTTACAATCCCTTGTGAAACTGGAAGAGTAAGAAAGACAGCACTAAGTCGTGTCCAACTCTTACAGTCCCACAGGCTGTAGCCCACCAGGCTCCTCTGTCCGTGGGATTCTCCAGGCAAAGATACTGGAGTGGGTTGCCACTGCCTTCTCCAGGGGATGAGAGTAAGCAGGTATTAAACTCATGTTATAGTTTAAGAGACCTGTGATCTGAAGATGTTGGGGGACTTACTGGTAACTTGGTAAGACCAGAATCCAGGGCTCTTGTGCTTACCATGGCTTCCACTTTATTTAGGAGACTCTTAGGTCAAATGCATGTATCTCAAAGAAAGAAAGTGAAGTAGCTCAGTCATGTTCGACTCTTTGCGACCCCATGGACTGTAGCCCACCAGGCTCCTCCGTCCATGAGATTCTCCAGGCAAGAGTACTGGAGTGGGTTGCCATTTCCTTCTCCAGGGGAATCTTCCTGACCCAGGGATCGAACTCGGGTCTCCCACATTGCAGGCAGACACTTTGACCTCTGAGCCACTAGAGAAGCCCATGTATCTCAAAAGCTATCTTTAAATTCTCAAAATACCATTAATTCTCCTCTCAAAAAGACTCAGTATCCGGCGTTCTATCTTTAGTCTCAGGCCTTCCAACCCGCTCTCTACAGAGAGCAGAGAAACCTACCTACTGCAAAACTGGCCATGCCACCCTCCCTTTAAACTAGTCACCAGGGTTCCAAATGGCTATAAAATGATACGCAAGACACAGAGCAGCAGACCCCTCCAACCTGACCTCAGCCTAACCCTCCAGCCACATTTACCCACATGCCTGCTCTGGGGGCACTCCTTCAGTTCCTTCCTGGAATTTTCTTGACATTTTTCTGGCCCCACCCACCCCTGCTAGGCTAGGAATTCTTCCTTTGTTCTGGGAAGAAGGGACTCCTTATTTTCTGCTGTGGTTAAAAAGAAAGGGTTGAGAATCGACCTAAACACCCAACAATGACAAACTGATCACACTTAGGAGTATTCAAAGGATAGACTACTGTGTACCTATTCAAAATCCCACCTTTAAAAAATATTTATGGTGAAGGGAGAATGCCACGCTGGATTATTAAGTGTAAAAAGTTAGGAACTGAAAAATAGTCAAGGGATAGGTACCAAGATGCTAATGATGATAATCTCTGGAAGATGTGATTGGCAGGTGCTATTTATTCTTCTTTGACTCTTTTTAGTACTTTCCAAATTTTCTATGCAACATACAGAACAACTTGAACAGTAAAAAGTCATAAAATTCTTGAGGCAATCTAATAATGATGCCTAAACTGTAATTGGCAGCTATATCCATCTTTTTCCCTCCCAAATCTGGATCCTAATAGCATCAGTCCAAAGGTTTGTTCTCGGGCATGTAAACATGAGGAACAAGAAGTAAACTGCTTTCATAGGGGAAAGGCAAATCTAAACTCTAGAAACAGCCCACTTAATGCAGTCATTTCTTCTGGGAAATCCCACAAGCTTACACGTAGGGCACAGCCGTTTTTTCAGGAAAAACAAAGGCAACGTTCATCATGCAGTGAAGGAAAAGGCTCCACAATGAACTTTTTTATTTCCTAAAGATCAGTTCTTTTAGTCATGCTTCTGTTTTCATTTGATTTGCATCTAAGGATGGACTTTATTTGACTCTGAACATTCTCTTGGCACATCCCAACAGAAATCACAGGCCTAAGCACTGATGGTTTTAGGCTTGCTGATCTGGGTTCCACTGAAGAAACAAGTTTTCCTATAACTATCAGGATTCCAAATATCACACCCTCCAAAAATAGCTTGGACAGGTAAAGACTATTTTTTGTTTTCATTTAACAATATTTTATTATAGATATTACATAATCCCCAAGATATAGTGCTTGTTCCTATATATCAGAACAAAATATCTCTCAAGTTTCTCTAACATCATTGTAAAGTAAAAGACATGAAAATATTCAGGAAACTAATCTTATGTCAATCCACAGTAGCTACTCTACATTTTGTTTTTTTATTTTATTTTTATTTTTTTTCCTCCTTACTTTTATTTATTTTTTAAATGTACATTAATTCTTTTTTTTTTTTAATTTTCTTTACTTTATTGTGTTGGTTTTGCCATACAATGACATGAAACCTCCATGGGTATACATATGCTCCCCCTCCAGAATCCCCTTCCCTCCTCCCTCCCGATTCCCTCCCCCTGGGTCATCTCGGTGAAGACTATTAAAACAGGCTCTGCCAGTTTTAGAAGAGAAAGCACACCACCTCTCGCGTGCCCTCTAGAGCATGTGTGTGGAACAGCAGGTGGTGGCTGTCTAAACAACTCTAACTTCCTTCTGGTATTTTCTCATATCATTTGATAATCTTAAATTGTTTCCTTTCAATCTTATGCCCCACAGTATATGTTAGAAAATATTACTCAAGCACATGAAATAAATGATCTTAAGATTATCAGTTTCTGACCATTTGGTAGTCTCCAGAACCTGCTAGCAATTCAAATATACATATTTAATTTATATATATATATATATATTTGTATATATTTCCTGGTGATTGCAGCCATGAAATTAAAAGATGCTTGCTCCTTGGAAGAAAAGCTATGACAAACCTAGATAGCATATTATAAAGCAGAGACATTACTCTGCCAACAAAGGTCCATCTAGACAAAGCTACAGTTTTTCCAGTAGTCATGTATGGATGTGAGAGTTGGATGATAAAGAAGGCTGAATGCTGAAGAACTGATGTTTTTTGGAAGAAAAGTTATGACAAACCTAGATGGCATATTATAAAGCAGAGACATTACTCTGCAGACAAAGGTCTGTATAGACAAAGCTACAGTTTTCCCAGTAGTCGTGTATGGATGTGACAGTTGGATCATAAAGAAGGGTGAGGGCCAAAGAACTGATGTTTTTGAACTGTGGCATTGGAGAAGACTCTTGAGAGTCCCTTGGACTGCAAGGAGATCAAACCAGTCAATCATAAAGGAAATAAATCCTGAATATTCACTGGAAGGACTGATGTTGAAGCTGAAGTTCCAATACTTTGGTCACCTGATATGAAGAGCCAACTCATTAGAAAAGACCCCAATGCTGGGAAAGATTGAACATAGGAGGAGAAGGAGATGACAGAGGACAAGACGGTATGGCATCACTGATTCAATGAACACGGGTTTGGGCAAGCTCTGGGAGATGGTGAAGGACAGGGAAGCCTGGTGTGCTGCAATCAATGGGGTTGCAGAGTCAGACACAACTGAGTGACTGAACAACAACAACAAATATAAATTTATGTGGGCTTCCCCAGTGGCTCAGCAGTAAAGAATCCGCCTGCAATGCAAGAGACTTAAGAGACACAGGTTTGATCCTCCTGGGTCGGGAGGATCCCTTGGAGTAGGGCATGGCAACCCACTCCAGTATTCTTGCCTGGAGAATCCTGTGGACAGAGGAGCCTGGCAGGCCACAGTCCCTAGGATCACAAAGAGTTGGACATGACTGAAGTGACTGACTACACATAAATTTATATAACATTTATAAAATACATAAAAAATTCAAATAAGTATACATATATGTAACTTCATTTCCGCACCCACTCCCCTTCTTCTTAGGCCCAATTGACAAGCTTCTAGGCTTTTGGGGAATTCAAAATTTCAGACAGACCTAGAATTAGATTCGGGAAATGGCATCTACTTCATTTCCCTCCTGCCTTTAGGCTGTTTTCTGATAGACAGTTTCTAAACAGTGGAGCGCTAGGCCTCACTTTACTTGGAAGAGGAAGTTGGGAGCCTTGTATGGCAAGGGCCTTCTTTGTCTCCTTGAAGCCTCTTTTTGACCAGCTGGCCTCAAGCTTATAACATTCTCTTTACCTGCTCACTCCACATCTCTTTGCCCACAGTCCGTCTCCCAAGTACTTGCTCAAAGGTAGCCAGAATGTGTGTTTCTGCTGGTAAGGGTCTCTACTGTATCCATTTGCTGTAGGGTAACCTCTTGTTTTTAGACTTATAAACAAAGCAAAATAAAAAAACTAAGCTCCAGAAGCTCATTTTAGGTTTGTTGGCCCTGTCTGAAAGCTGCAACAGCAATGCCATCAAACTGTCACTGTTGTACAGCACTCGCCCCCAAAAGCCACCCAGGTCTGCACCTGCGAGGCCGGGTGGGCACTGTGAGTCACTCTGCCTGCCACCACATAAAAAGCTAATTTCGCATTCAGAATATATGTTTTTTTTTTTTCAATACCAATAGCAACAAGAGTGTGCCAAAAAATTTCCCCTAAAGCTCTATTCTGTTTTTTAAACTACAGAACATTCTTTCATAGTTTGACAGTTAAAATGCTGCAGTTAATGTAATAAACAGAGAATTTTTCTATGTAGCCTGTCAAAACAAGTGACACTTTTTTTTTTTTGCTAGCGAGTCTCAGATACAGAACAATAGGAAGTACCTTTCAAAGCAACATCTTCATTATACAATCAAATTCTCAAAGTAATCTTCTCATCAAAGAATTTTGTGTTATTTCTCTCCCAGTAATTATCAGAGTTCTGCAACCTCCCTGGCAGTGGTGACTATTATAAAATGCAGCTGTGCTGAGTTACAATACTGGGGGTCCTGCCCTGGTCAATATGGAACCAATGCAGCTCATGCCTCCACATTTCCTAGTGACTTGGCAGTTTGCGCAGTCAAAAGTCAACATTTCCAGGACCTGTGAATATACCGTCAAGTTCTCAGTAACAAAGGGCTTAGCTGCTCTCTGCAAGGACAGCAGAGACACCAGTAATTCTTGATGAACTCAGCTTATTTTCTTTCTACGTAAAGTATAGTAGAAGTTCCAAAGGTTACTATCTGATAAAAAATGTGTGTGTGTGTGTGTAGAGTCGGAAGTCTGTCTCATAAAATTAGACTCCTTCTTTTTCACTCTTCTATCTCTTAGGGACAATCATTCGCATAGAAATAAAAGATAAAAGTACTGAGTCACAAGAAGAACTAGCAGTTTAATTCCAACGTTTGAAGCTTCATAAAACCATCTATTTCTTTTTTGTTGTTGGTGTTATTTTATTTATTTTCTTTACATTATCGTGTTGGTTTTGCCATATATTGACATGAATCTGCCATGGGTATTCATGTGTTCCCCTTCCAGAACCCCCTCCCACCTCCTTCCCGATTCCATCTCTCTGGGTCATCCCGGTGCACCAGCCCTGAGCACCCTGTATCAAGCATCAATCCTGGGCTGGAGAAGATTGATTTCATATATGACAATTTACATAAAACCATCTGTTTCTGCTTTATTGACTATGTCAAAGCCTTTGACCATGTGGATCACAATAAACTGGAAAATTCTTCAAGAAATGGGAATACCAGACCATCTAACCTGTCTCCTGAGAAACCTGTATGCAGGTCAGGAAGCAACAGTTAGAACTGGACATGGAACAACAGACTGGTTCCAAATAGGAAAAGGAGTACGTCAAGGCTGTATATTGTCACCCTGCTTACTTAACTTATATGCAGAGTACATCATGAGAAATGCTGGGCTGGAAGAAGCACAGGCTGGAATCAAGATTGCCAGGAGAAATATCAATAACCTCAGATATGCAGATGACACCACCCTTATGGCAGAAAGTGAAGAGGAACTAAAGAGCCTCTTGATGAAAGCGAAAGAGGAGAGTGAAAAAGTTGGCTTAAGCCTCAACATTCAGAAAACTAAGATCATGGCATCTGGTCCCATCACTTCATGGCAAATAGATGGGGAAACAGTGGAAAAGTGTCAAACTTTATTTTTCGGGGCTCCAAAATCACTGCAGATGGTGACTGCAGCCATGAAATGAAAAGATGCTTACTCCTTGGAAGGAAGGTTATGACCAACCTAGACAGCATATTGAAAATCAGAGACACTACTTTGCCAACAAAGGTCCATCTAGTCAAGGCTATGGTTTTTCCAGTAGTCATGTATGGATGTGAGACTTGGATGGTGAAGAAAGCTGAGAGCTGAAAAATTGATGCTTTTGAACTGTGGTGCTGGATAAGACTCTTGAGAGTCCCTTGGACTGCAAAGAAGATCCAACCAGTCCATTTTAAGGGAGATCAGTCCTGGGTGTTCATTATAGGGACTGATGTTGAAACTGAAACTCCAATACTTTGGCCCCCTCATGTGAAGAGTTGACTCATTGGAAAAGACCCTGATGCTGGGAAGGATTGGGGCAGGAGGAAAAGGGGAAGACAGAGGATGGGATGGCTGGATGGCATCATTGACTTGATGGACATGGGTTTGGGTAGACTCTGGGAGTTGGTGATTGACAGGGAGGCCTGGCGTGCTGTGATTCATGGGGTCACAAAGATTCAGACACGACTGAATGACTGAACTGAACTGAACTGAACTGAAAGCCTGAAAAGATGGGACAATCCTAAGGGCACCCAAGATGATGTATCTTGGGATATTGGTGAAGCCTGTATTCTACAGCCAGAGAGGGGCTGGAAAAGTCCAAACTTGGTAATGTAACTTTCTCTGAAGGATCTCTGAGTTAGTGCTATATGGAAGGAAAAGAAATACAGACTACTCTTTCTAAGGGAGACCCATGACACCAGCTCTCAGGCTTTTGCAAGGGTGAATCAAGCAATTAGCACAAATATCCCTAGCATGCTGTCTTCCTTCCACACAGCTGGCACTCAGTATGTTTGTAGCATCCAAATCTGATTTGGGAGTGTCTAACGCCCACCAGGGGGCGCTAGTGGTAAAGACACCCCCACCCCCACCCCTGCACCCACCAATACTGGAGACAAAAGAAACATGGGTTTGATCCCTGGGTCAGGAAGATCCCTTGGAGAAGTGTATGGCAACCTACCCCAGTATTCTTGTCTGGAGAATCCCATGGATAGAGGAGCCTGGGGGGCTACTGTCCAAGGGGTCGCAGAGTCAGACACGACTGAAGCGACTTAACATGCTATTAGCATGCACATTCCACTGGATTCCAAACTCTCCAAAGGCAGGAACCATTTCACTACTTTCAAAAAACCTCTTTGGCAGATGCTCAAAAATATATGTGAATTGAATGGCATTTCTGTCTCCCTTGAAGCAACCGAGAGCTGAGGGAACATCAGAGCTGGGGCTTTATGTTCATTTGTTCATTCAATCACTCAGCAAAGGTTTGCTGATAGTCTGCTTGGTGTAAGGCACAGAGCTTGGGATATACCCTTTTCTAACTTCCACATCAAGTTCAATTTACCTCTTCAGATTATGTTCTATCGATATACACTACATTTTCCCTTGTAGCATGCAATGCAGCTGTCATTGAATGATTATTTGCATAACTAGTTGTTAACAGTCTGGCTCTTGCCCTAGATAGAAAGCTTCAGGCTGGGGGTGCGGCCCTCTAGTTTAATGCTGCAGCCTTTGCAACTAACATAGTATCTAGGACAAAATAGATGTTCAATAAATATGGGTTAAATGACTAAATGAATGAGTAAAATGATCTATGCCTTCACCTTTAAGAAACTCACTTTACAATAATGCTTCTCAACAGAGGCTTTCTGATCAGGGCAGCTTCTTGTTTCGTAGGGTTCTAGGTAGTGGAGTGTGTTCTACATCCCTAGGTCCTGGCACTGCCCAGCAAATTCCAGTAATGTGGCAACCAAAACCCCCTCCCACAATTTCTGATGCCTGCCCCTCGGGGCTGGCCTGCATCTGTTTCAGAACCACTGTGTGATATGGGCTTGAATGAAGGTGGCAGCAAGAAGGGATAGAGCCAGGACATGAAGAGGAGGTAAACAAGGGACAGTGAGACACGGGACCAGAGGGAAGACGGAAGAGAAACAGTCTAAGAGGCAAGAGCACAGTTTAGAGTGAGGGCCGTCACCGGAGTTCCCCCAATCCAGGGGATTCTCCCATCTCTGCACCCTCCGTCCCCACTGTCCCACCTCATGGTCCTTCAGGGCTCGGAGAACATAAATTGCTGGGCAGGTTTCTTGGGTACAACTCACGATGAGATCAGTGAAGCTCTGGCTTTTTCTGTTTGGTAATTTTGAATTTTCCAGCAGAATTTTTGTTTGAAGAAAGGGTTTTGAAGCTAAAGGAACTGAGAACTATGGTTGTGGAGTTAAGGATGATGAAGCTAATTGGGTAGAGGGAAGGACTCTGAAACACATGGTGTGCGATTAAGAGAAAGTTGTGACAAAAAATGAGCTATGCTGAAGAGCCTCCTTGCAGCTCAGAGTAAGGGCAAGGGAAGAATCCTGGGGAAAGGGAAGGAGGGTGCAGCGGGAGGCTGCTGGGAGGCGGGGCCCACACCAGGAAGCTGGTCTGAGGGACCCGGGAGATGTGTTAAACTGCAAACGCTTCTGTCAAGACCCACCAATAAATGGAGGGTGGCCAAGCTGGTGACTCAGAGGCGACACCCACAGCTGGCTGGCACCAGCTACCGGGTGGAGCGGGATTTCATTTCCAGCAGAAAAACATAAGCCCTGTGTGCAGTGGTTGCAGGACCGTGTGCCAAGTCACCCTTTAGTGAGAAGGTTTCCCTGAGACTAGAACTGAGGCACATGCTTCTTCCTAGGCCCCACAGGGAGAGTGGAGGGTCCCAAAGAGCTGAGCCCTGAAGAACTGGTGCTTTTGAACTGCAATGTTGGAGAAGACTCTTAGAGTCCCTTGGACTGCAAGGAGTTACAACCAGTCCATTCTAAAGGAGGTCAACCCTGAATATTCATTGGAAGGACTGATGCTGAAGCTCTAATACTTTGGCCACCTGATGCGAAGAACTGACTCATTGGAAAAGACCCTGATAATGGGAAAGATTGAAGGTAGGAGGAGAAGGGGATGACAGAGGATGAGATGATTGGATGGCATCACCGACTCAATGGACCCGAGTTTGAGCAACCTCCGGGAGTTGGTGACAGACAGGGAAGTCTGGTGTGCTGCAGCCTATAGGGTCACAGAGAGCCGGACACGACTGAGCAACTGAACTGACTGACTGACTCAAACAGAGGAAGGACTCAACAGAGTCTTTCTGGATCGATCTGTTTAAACACTTGAGGGTCCTCAACTTTAGCGAGCAGGTTGCTACTGGTGGTCAGGTAGGTTTCCACTGAGCTGGATGGGAGGGAGCACCTCCCTGGACGAATGGAGGCCCTGCAGAGTTAGCGGAGCAGTGGTGTCCTCTTGTGTCTTTAAGATGAAAACCCTGATTCTAAAAGATTCATACATCCCTATGTTCATCGCAGCACTATTTACAATAGCCAAGACATGGAGCCAACCTAAATGCCCATCAACAGATAAATGGATAAAGAGGTGGTACATATATATATATATGTATATATACACACACACACACTGATACAATGGACTATTACTCAGCCATAAAAATAATGAAATAATGCCATTTGCAGAAACACAGATGGACCTAGAGATTTTCATACTAAGTGAAGGCAGGCAAAGACAAATGTTATATGGTGTCACTTATATGTTGAATCTAAAAAGTAATACAAATGAATCTATATATAAAACAGAAAGGCTCACAGACATAGAAAACAAATTTATGATTACCAAAGGGGAAGGGATGGGGGAGGATAAATTAGGAGTTTGGGATTAATAGATGGAAACTGCTATATATAGATACACAAAAAGAATTAACTATACAGCACAGGAAACTATAGCCAATATCTTGCAATAACCTATAATGAAAATAATCTGAAAAAATATATAGAACTGAATCACTTTTGTTGTGTGCTGGAAACTAACACAATATTGTAAATCAACTGTACTTCAATTTTTTAAAAAAGAATGTGTCTTCAAGCTAAGGAGAGAAAACTCTGTATGGGGCAAAAGAACGTGCTGAATGAATGAATGTGGCATAGGAGAACAGGAATGAAGTCTACAGTCCTGACATCCTCTGTCCTACTGCATTAGAAAGAGGGGGGCTGCCACAGTCTGGCACAGAAGCAGAGCAGTTTCCGTTTGTCATGGACCAAAGGTTGTTTAATTTGTGGACTCCGTTTTGACATCCTGAGCCAATTGCTAAAAGTCTCTAGAGTTTTAACTCATGCAATAAGGGAAATGGAAATATCTGGCTCAAACACAGAAGAAAATAACAGGAGGCAAACACTGCTGCATCGTCCCTTTGTAGTCTCTCCTTTGGCCCTGGGTGAAGTCAGGCCAGGACTTTTGAAGTCAGCCTCATTTCCCTCCGCACAGGTGCAAGCCTCGCACAGGGGGGCCCCGACGACCAGCTAGGGGCTCTCACTCACGGTTTGCGAAGGACCATCCTCATGTGGGCGTCCGGGCCCATCTGTGACAACAGCAGCATGGTGTCCTGCAGCTCTTCATCACACTCCTTTTTTTCCTCCTCCGTAGGCAAAGGGGCGTCCTCGTGCTCATCATCCAGAAATCGATAAAATAAATATTTGTCTTGGAAATGATGCTCCTGATCCACTACGGGAAACATGGGGGCAAGTGTCAGCTGTGGGCACCTCTGCCTCACAGCCCGTTTACCAGAAACGAATGGATGGGGTTGGGCGAGACAGCCAAGTGGCAGCAAGGCGGGGGGACTCCTCACCCCTCTCCCGTGGCCTCGCCCAGGGTGGTGCAGTTGGAAGACGGGACCTCCAGGCTGCAGTCGTGCACCTCACAGCTCTCTCTGACCCGCCCATCTCCTGAGCTGCCCTGGGACTCTCCTATGAGAACCTGCCAACTTCCGAGATGAGCCCTCTGACCAGGGAAATTGCCTTGATGACATTTTCTAGTGTGTGGGTGATACATCCCAAAGAGGAAAATGACCAACTGCCAGATCATGCTCTATAGTGGTTTTTTCAAAGTACAGACTTAAAAAAACCTGAGTTTATTAGCATCAGAATTGATTTTTTTCTTTTTATTTGTACTGTTTATAACCATGTCTGTCTGCCCTTTAAAAATTAAAATAAAATTGTCTGAACAAAGCTGACAAGACCAACCATCTAGGTCATATACCCCTAGTATTAAAGAGTTCTTTTTTTAAATCACATTCCCTTTAAACCAGAAGATTTACATCTCTGAAAGACAAAGTCATAAACTTGGTTTATAATCTGTCATCTATGTGTCTTAAACTTTTAAGCCCCTTTTCAGGAGGGAGCATCAACACCGTCCTAAGATAAGGAGTGGTAGATCCTCGCTGCTCAAAAATATGAATCAGCATCATCCGGGAGCTTGTTGGAAATGTAGACTCTCTGAATCAGAGTCTGCATTTTAACAAGAGTTCCAGGTGATCTGTGTACACAGTAGTCTGTGAAACACTGGCAAGACCATCATTACATTCCCAGGTATTAAAGGAAAGATTTTAGTTGTTTGTCTGTTTGAAAAAGTGATCTTTAAACAAATGGCATGAAGAGTTAAACCACAGTCCCACTCCTGTCCTGAATAGTCACTATGCTTAGGTATCAGGGGTTACAACCACAGAGCACCTGTGATTTTACATACGGTCATTGTGTGGGTACACAAATTGGCTCTCCCAGAAGACGCAGGTTCTGAATTCATTACTCTCTTTCATGTCATCAGCCCGGCCACACACTTCATTGCTCTCATTTGGCCGCTGCATCAGGATTGCTGTGTGATGCTCAGGGTATAATCATGCTATCAATGAACCATGAATGCAAACTAATAAACATAATTGGAACTGATGCACTCGGGTTGCAATTTCATTTTCCCCTCATACGTTCTCTCGAGTTAGGAAGGTACACTGGTGGAACACTGCAATCAACGGCATCCATTCGCTGCATTTGTATTGCTAAATGAAGACGCCAGCTCTGCAGGTCCCTAAAGAGATCATAATTCTTTCTAGCCCATGTGGGAGTTCAGCCACAACCAACCCAGGGAAACATGTTTAGCATTTCTTGAGGGTTTTCCAGGGACCGCGTGTCATCTTACCATGGTTGAGAACGCTGTCTTCTACCAGGACTTGCCACATGCCCACAGCTTGCGTTCGGGAGTGAACACATGGAGTCTGCTGCAGCATCCAGTCCACCAGCTCGGTCCCCACACAGCACTGTCTGAAGAGTGGCAGGACACAAAGGAGGGGAGGTCACCCACTTGCAGATGAAACATGGGGGATGGCTTCTGAGAGGAGCCCCTCCTGAAGGGCTTGGTGCCCTTCTACCCCTTGGCAAACAAAGCACCACATGATATGGCCACAGGTTCTCAAACTATTGTACAAACCAATAAGGACCACTCTACTCACAGGCAACCTTCCAGGCAAGGCTGGCTAAACATCGAAAGAGTATCGTAAGTTGCAGCCCCAGGGAGGACAGAAGGGCTGCTAGGCAAGAAGCATGATCTGGCAAGTGAATCTCAGGGCCAGAAACTCTGAAGCTGGTCCCAGAAAATTTCAGGGTCAAATGAAGTGTTAATCTCTCTGTCATGTCTAACTCTTTTCGACCCTATGAGCTGTACCTTGCCAGGCTCCTCTGACGATGGAATTCTCCAGGGAAGAATACTGGAGTGGGTAGTCATTCCCTCTTTCAGGGAGGGAATGACCCAGGGATCAAACTTGGGTTTCCTGTATTGCAGGCAGATTCTTTACCATCTGAGCTACCAGGGAAGTCAAATAAAGGCAAAGCATAATTCTGACTTCTTTTCCCTGAGCTTTGTGAGGAATGAGTTAAGGTTTGTGAGGCCCTAGGAGCTCTGTGACAGGCGCTGGATAAGTGCAAAATTATATACCACTTTCTATTTTCAAGTAATACTACTGAGCTTCCTCAGAGGGGTGTTGGGAGAAACAAGCAATTAGTGATGCAAATCTCTTTAAAAAAAAATTTCGATGTAATGAACATCAGCACTTCGACAGAGCCTGTCTTCTGAAGAGCTCCAAATGTTTTCTGTACAGGCACATACTCATCACTATGATGCCCCTTGGGGGTAAGGTGGTCAGGATGGGCAAACTATTAATATGTGCCTTAGTTAGGAAACACAGAACCACACACATACACATGTTAGGAAAGCTTCTGTGGGGAGAGAAGTGTTTGTGGCATGACTACTCAGTGGAGGAAATGAGATGACGTCGTCTGAGGGAGGAACCCTAAGGGAAACAAGCAGGGAGCTACAAGCAGCTGGCTGCATACAGCTGGGTCCAGGTCACTGGTGGCCTCACCTCCTGTGCTGAGGATGCCACCGTCTTTGAGGCAGTGAGGCTGGTTCCAGCCCAGGCAGTTCCTCTCTAGTAGAACTGGAGGGGATTCCTGGGGCTGGTCCATTCTAGGAAGAGTGTAGCCTGGGAGGAGTCATGAGATCCAGCACCAGGTCTGCTACATATTAGCTACATGACTCTGTCTATATCGTTTCAAATTTCTGGTCCTTAATTTTTTTCATCTATCAAAGAAAAGAGGAGAAAAAGATGGCCTCAAAGGCCATGTCCATTTCTAAGATTCTAGGAACTCTGAAATCTATCAGAATCCTGGGATGTTCTGATTTGAATCTGACCCACCACCCAAGGCAGATGTCCTGAGAAGGCTATTAGATTTCCAGGACCGCTCTGATTAGAGCCTCAGTGGGCAAATAGGCACCTAGCTACTCTTCATCCTGAACCAAATGTACAATCTGTCGGGTTCCTCTTCTAATTTGAGAATTTATTAATGGGAAAAGTCATGTAAAACTATAAAAAAAATCAATTTAATGTGGCTTTTAAGCCAATGATTACTTTTACTAAAAAGAGCATATGGAATTGAGACAATCCCAGGGCTCTGGGGCCCTGGGACAGGGTATAAGGATCCTGTAGTCAGAACACAGAACAAAGACACACAGTTGTGACCTTTGTAGCTGATGGAATCATGGGTTTCCTCTCTATTACTGACATTTAGTTATTTTAAGATTCACAGCTGACTCTGGTATGGTGATCACTGGGGATGGCACTGCATCTGGGGAGACTTCGACCCCTAATGCTGCTATAATGATAGGAGTGGGGAGAAGCAGGAGTCGGGGAGGGGATGAAACTGGAGCCAAGATCTGGGACCAAGCACTTAAAATGTCCTGCAGGAAAGAGAAGTCATGCCTCATGGGTCATTATCAACAGATCATTAATTTGTGTCATAGGGTGTAGAATAGCCTTAACACCTATGTTTCAGGGGTTTAAAATCTTACTACTATGGAGCAAGAAAGAGATGATGGTTTCTGACTTCTAGTTTCCAATATTTGTCACCAAAGATGACATCTTTAATGGAATTTCCCTAGCGCAAGTCAACACTTGGGAAAGCATAATCACATTTTAAATTAAGGGAAAAGAAATTAAAAAGTAAAAGGTCCTTCAGCTGTATGAGACTTTGAGAGTCACTTGATTAAAGAGGTTGAGCTCTCTCCCTGAGGCCATAGAGAAGCGTTTTAACCTTTACTTCCCTCAAAATTATAGCAGTGTGTAGGAACTATAGACTTAAAAAAAAAGGATGAACTTCCAGAGTTAAAGGAAAAGGCTTCCAAATGTAATCATCCAAAATGGTAGTTGGTAAATATCCATATTATAAGGGCAAGAGGAGAAATCTGTCCTTAGAAACGGAACATGTCCTAAGAGGAACATGCTCCTGATTAAAGTGTTTCTCAAATCCCATCAAATAGAATTCTGGAATTCTATTAAGAAGAGGCCATTCTAAGTGTAACAAATAGAGCTTTCCACAGTGGTCCAGTGGGGACGACTCTGCTTCCAATGCAGTGGGCGTGGGTTCAATCCCTGGTTGGGGAACTAAGACGCTACATGCCCTGTAGTGTGGCCAACAAATTAAAAAAAATAAATGTAACAAGTTGTTTTGGTCTTATAAACATATTCATGACAAATGCAAACAGAAGAGTGCTAGTTTGCATGGAAAGCAGAAAAAGTGATCCTAAGGGGAAGAATTTGCCATGCATTTCCAGCTTTCCTTGGGAAGAGACTGGGTTTTGAGGCAATATACTCAGCCATTCACTGTAGGGTGAGTCAGGAATAATTTTATAGGTTCTATCATGGTTGACAATCGCTAGAAAGATATATATCCTTTGTGGTAACTTTAAAATTTGTATTCTAGCTTTTTACTGTCTTATGAATTTGGTTCATGTGAATCAAATAGGTTTTGACTCATGCTAAGTCTAATGGGTTCTGAGATCATGTCTAGGCTAAATGAGAAAGAGGGCCCAACGTCTGCTGAAAGAGGACTATGAGTCTGAATCATAGGTGCAGGGAGAGAGAGTGAAGGCTTATGTGCCATAAACAGGCCATTCTAGTTCATGGATCCTTTTTGAATTGATAAAATTTAAAAAATTCATTGACCCACTATGGTTCGATCACCTCAGAAGGCCAACTAAATCACATGGCCCCAGTCTTCATCATTTCTTAACTCCAGTGGCAGCCATAATGAGTCTTTATTCTGTACAATTAGAGGTGTGAAAGAGTTGAATATCTTACTATATTCATACTACAATGAAATCCTACATTAGAAAGTAAATCACATTCAAGCTAAGGAAAATCACCTGTTTAAGTGATGTACCAGACTCTAGCTGGAACAGGATATCCCCTTTCATTTTATTTTCAATAAATGATACTTCATTATTAAAAAAAAAAAAGTAAATCACGTAAAGGGCATTTTATATTTTTTTCCCTCCTGTATCCTTAGGGTTTGAAATACAATAATGCTTGATGCCTAGTAGGTACTTAACAAATGTGTAGAATGAATGAAAGAAACTTAGAAGTCAATCAACCTTGGTTTAAATCCTGGCTCTGCCACTCACTAGATTTGTGAATTGATCAAGGAAAACTATTTAATCTCTCCGAGTCTCAGATTTATCACCTGAAAAATGGCCCTGTATCTACCTTACAGGTTGTGATGAGGATGAAATGAGATCATGTATGGAGAGTGGTCTTTTTTGTTCAGGGCTTCAAGTATAAACGAACACTCAGTAAATGTTAGTTGGATCTCATCTAAATCTAGTAGTTTTCCTAAAATATACTGGCAAACAGAAATAAAGGTTTTATTTTCTTTGTTCATCACACTTAAACCAATGTCTAAGCAAATTAGTTTAGGAGTAATTCCTGGGAATATTAAGGCTAATTAGAGTTAAGTGAGGATCCAAGGCAAGCTCAGAAATTCTAGAACCTGGAGGATTATAAAACATGCTGCCTGTACATGGAAAACAGGGAAATGCGAGTTTGTTATAATTTCACTATTTATCCCATACATACCTGTATGTCTTTAGGTGGTATTTTCTATCTCTTATCATGTGAGGTGCTCGAGAGAGAATGGCGTTTCGTAAAATTTTTCCAGCCCTGAGGATCTTCTCTGAAGGAACCTGAATTTTCATCAAGTTAGAGGGGTGGGGGGGGGGAAAGAAGGAGAGATTATAGGCGGAAAACAAACCAGATAAATCTTTAAATCACTTTTCAGTCTGACTCTGTGCTTGAAAAATACAATTCATTCACACATATGCAGTGTTCACTTATGTGACATGTCACTGTTTACACTGAGAACTGAGACACAATGATATGTATTGTTTCTAGAAGGTGTATGTGCTGATGTGCTGCTCTGACATACGGACCGCTTTTCATAGATACGTAAGAAACTAGCTCTGATGGCTTATCAACCCACCTACAACCCATTACCTTGGTAATGGTGTGAGCAGGACGAAGAGGAACGTGAGGTTCAATGAGAGGTGTCTGAAAAATAAAATGTTAAAGCAAAAAGAAAATTAAACAAAAGTTCACTAAAGAAAATTGTGGGTTGGGGAGAATAAGAAACATCTATTTTTCTAAAACTCAAAATAGAATTAAAAAAAACAAGAGATAAAATCTGCCTAAAGAACTTGAATGCACAGGCATTCAAAGGGCAAGATTAGACCACTTTATTTGCCAAAAGTTAAATATAAATTATTTAAAAATGAAGAAACCAAACAGGAATGACTAGATGTTTGTAGGCTTAATGAGAAGAGAATCAATATCTACTCAAAGCATAACAAACATCAGGGCAGAAGGAAAAGTAAAACAAGACAAACATGAGAAGAGATTAAAATGATCTGTCTCAGAGGATAGGGAGAAACGATTGTTTAAGAATTGAAATGAGTGATTTCATCCTCTCTCATGTAGTTAAAATTGTTTTCCTGCAATCTGTATTTTTAGAAAGTTTTAATTTTTAAATGATGCTTCTTGATGGTTTAACACACTCACATTCCTTGGGCCCACGGGGGTAGCTAGGCTACCATCTCTTCCATTTGCAAAGTGGTATACAAAATTTCCAGGATTCTGTGACTGTCAGAACAGCTCTAGGATTTAGAGCAAGTGTTTATAATTATCCACATTCTTCAGATGAAGGTGCTGAATTGAAATTCCAGGGAAATGACTTGCTATACAGCTACACAGCTGAGTCCCCTAGTCCTATTTAATCTCTGCTCTGTTTTCCTGAAATATCTGCTAATGGTGTTTCCAAAAAGAGGAGAAACACACATTCCGTCAAAGACAGGTAGGACCATCAATGCGATGCTGTTCATGCTACTTCCCAAAAGGTAAGAGGAGACAGCAGATTTATGTACGCAATAGTTGTGGGCAGCATAGTAGCCCTCAAAGATATTCACGTCCTTATCCTCAGAACCTATGAATAGATTAGATTACATGGCAAAAGGGACTCTGTGCATGTGATTAAGTTAAGGATCAAAATAAGATTATCCTAATGTTTCTAGGTAGGTCCAATGTAATTGTAAGGTCCTTAAAAGACGGACAAGGGAGGCAGAAGAGTCAGAACCAGGCAGATAACAGTGGGAGTAGACTCAGCCTGATTTTGCTGGCTCTGATGGTGGAGGTGGCCAACGGCCAAGGAACGAGGAAAAGGCACAACAACATATAATCATGAGCCTCCTCTGGAGGCTTCAGAAGGAATGGGCCTGATTTTAGCCCAGAGACTAATTTCAGACTTCTAAACTACAGCACCATAAGGTTATTCATTTCTGTTTTTTTAAGCTTGTGGCAATTTGTTACAGCAGCCACAGAAAAATAACAGATTATTATACTTTACATGAATAACCTTTACTTTTTGCAAATAGAAGCCATTACATTGAAAATAAATCAGTAGGTCTATCCTTTGTCCCAATTAAAAAATATAATCAATGAGGAAAACAAAAATCAATATTAATTTAAATATGTATGTAAATGTATTCACGTCATGCATGTATAAACATACACCTTTTTATCAACAGTAAATTTCAGATGAGTTGCTGCTTTTAATATAATAGAATTAAGAAAAAAAAAAGGAAAAGAATCCTATGTTTTCATAAAACCATAGATGAGAAAGATTTGTTTAGAATGAATTTGCATTGAATTTAAACATTTTCATCACCTTGCTGGCATCTAGTAGACAATTTTTTCCTCTTGAAATCACTAGAGCACAAATGTCAAACAATATTATAGTATTTTAGCAGCATTCTGTTTGCAACCAGCATAGACCAAGGAATGTCAATCTGCTCCAATTCAACAGCAGCTTTGAACAGAGCCTGACTTTGTTCTGACATAGCCCACGCTCTTTTATGGAAGACCTTTCATAGGAAAGGGACCATGAGCTCAGAGTCCCATGTTTGTATCACCTCCCCAAAAAAGACAGGAGAGAATTCTGTGATGCCAAATCACCTGGAAAAATGTTCAAAAGTGGGAGACCGGCATGTATGAGGGCCCTGGAAATGTGTGCAATCAAAACTCTTATTTCTGAGCCGTGAATTTCCAATATTCATGTATTTTGTCTCTATACATTACATAGGTTGGCTTATATGTCTAGGTTATATACCCAAACTGAGGAAGCCTCTGGTTTTTCTTGAAAATAATAGCAGAAACCCATTTCTTCTTCCTGTCTTGAAAGAGAAGTGCAGGTATATGTGGTCTAGAGTAGACAGGTGTAGGATTAGTTTCTTTTCTATGGGGGAAAAAAAAATCTATTTTCCTTTGCAGTGGTCTTTGAGAGGCTGGCTGAGCCAGAGGTCAAGAAGATGCCCACGCTCGAGAGTTAATGATGAGTGTTTATTCTTTGGTAGGCACTATGAAACATTATTTGAAGACTGCATCTTTTTGTTTCTATAGAAATGACTACATTTAAACAAAATGCTAGCAAGTAGTCCCTAGGTAGTCTATTTGGTTGGACAGTTCCCTTTTTGCTTTCCTGGAACTCTGAAAAGAAACTACTACCAAAGCTGGGGAAACATTGGACTTCAACCAATATTGTTCCTTTGATTTGCAACTTCTAACAGGGCAAAACATACACAAGATTCCCTTTTAGCAAGCTAATCCTAGTGCCAGTCCCAGGACTAAGAGGCTGTTTAATCTGTTGAAAGGCAGCATCCTCAGAACCTTCCCTGGCTCAGAGATTTCAAGTTTGGAGGCAACATAATGGATAGACGCTTTGAGAGGGGAACAGTCTCATTATTTGAATGAAACCTCCAAGGAACAAATGCAGCATGAAAGCAGAGAAACTTTTATTTGGGTGGTGGGGGAAGATAAAAACTCATTTTTGAAAGGGACTCTGTATTCAGTTAGGCAAGCCTCTAGGTCCTAAGAGCTATGTTGGTGCCTAGCAGCTGTGTACTGTGAGGTAGGGGGCATTTGTGACAGGTAGGCTGGGTCCCTGGGGAACAAAGTCATTGCCAATGCCTGTTCAGGGGTCCCTTCAACAGTGACTGTGACTTTACTGCTTTTGTATCTGCTTACTTGTTTCCTTGTTGGTTTCCCTTCACTTTCAAGTGAAGTTTTTATTTTTGAGAATTTCACTTTTGTGTGCTATGCTAAGTCTCTTCAGTCATGTCCGACTTTGTGACCCCAAGACTATAGCCTGCCAGGCTCCTCTGTCCATGGGATTCTCCACGCATGAATCCTGGAGTGGGCTGCCATGCCCTCCTCCAAGGGATATTCCCGACCCAGGGATGGAACCCATGTCTCTTACATCTACATTAATTGGCAGGCGGGTTCTATACCACTGAGACACCCTCACTTTAGCTGAACTTTAGCAAAATGGGGACAGGAATTTCAGTTTATAAATGATGAAGGTCAACAGGAGAGGGAAAGAAGCAGGAATGTGGAGATTAGTGAGAATCCAAACAAGAAAAGCAGCCCCAAAAGCAAGATCAAGGATTTCCTGTGACAGCCTTTTACACATGTTATCTTGTTACGCCCATATTTTACTGACAGAACGAAGGCCAGCAACATAATGGGCCTGAGCTCACACGGCTGACACCTGGAAGAGCTGGGAGGTGAACCTATGTCAGTTCTCTCCCAGTGTCTACGCTGCAGGAACCCATCCCCCCTGCTCTTTCCTCCTACAGACATCATGGCTCACACTGTGGGAGAGAGAATATTCTGTTGAATTAAAGTTCACCAAGAAAAATGCTTCTACGCCCTTCTCGGTTGTCAGGAGCCAGACTCAGTCTTATGTATTTCCAGAAATAAGTGTTCACAACGTCCTACTGAGATGACACATTAGCATCATGTACCATGTTTGGTCTGAACTGACGTTTTAAAAAGCAACTTTGTGGAAATGAAACATTTGGCATCTGGGAACTGCCCTTCCAGGGCTGAGCCAAATACATAAGGAACACTAGTAGCAGCCAAAGCCCAAGCAGGTAAACGGAGAGCAGTCTATTCCCGTAGAGGGAATTTAACCCTAGGAACTAGCTTCCCAGGTGGTGGAAGAGTTAGGAAGCTAAAGAGATGATGAGGAAGTCACCTGGATGATAGCCAAGCAGGCAGCCCTCTGGAGTGGGGACAGAGTGGGGACAGAAGGAGGAGGAGGCATTACTAGGGCCAGAGTCAGATGTCTGGTGGGAGCTGGATCTCCAGGGTCATCCGCTCCTAGAGGACCAGGCACATGAGCGCAAGACTGTCCTGCATTCAATCTCCCTCCAACCATAAACCAGAGAAGTAAGGAGAAGAATTTCATTTTATAAATGATTAAACCGATGAGAGGAAGAAGGTGCCTGCTGAGATAGGAAAAGTTAGAAAACCAACCCTAAAGGCAAAACCAAGGACCTGCAGAGGTCAGCCTCCTTGTGATGCACAATGGAGCACAGAGAGGGCAAAGTACTGCTTGGAGGGCAAACAGCCCCAGGCCCCCACAGAGGGCATTTGCTGTGCCCACAGAGTGGGCATAGGGCTGCCCCTGTTCCACTCCAGCTCTCTCACCCTTTCTTATTCCATATCTTCCCAGCCACACTTCCTGTTGGGTTCAGGCAAGGAAGGTGGACAGTGGGTAGCACAGAGTGGACCTTCATTGATGCTTCCCAGGCTGGTTCCCAGGACTGCTCTATAGTTTGATTTAAAGCCAGAAAATGTATATCACAAATGAACCCTAGAAGAAACAGACCCCCTCCCCCGTTAAATGCCATACTTTTTAATACATCAATCATGTTCTGAGGACAAAAATTCTTCCTCCCTACCTGGGTATGAAAGAATCCAAATTGGGCTGTGAAAACATGATCCTCAAAAGCTAGGCAGAGAGGACAGATAAAGGCAGAGGTATTCAGCTTTCTCTCTGCTTTTCTTGGCTTTCTCCCCTGAAGACTTCCCTCAGGAGTGACCATAATTGGTTTTTGTTTGTTTCTGGAGAGGAGATGCATTCTACTGCTTTTTATTATGTTTATATTACTACTGAAAAGGAGAGGCAGTATGGGAAAATATTCCTTTTGGCACCAGAGCCAATTCAGAAATACTAATCAGGTGATGAAAATACGAATTTAGCCTCTATTACAAGATGCACAATAACTCCCCAGTAGATCATAATGAGGTATAAGGCACTGTAATAGGCCTCATGAAAAACCATATTCAGGCCCTTTTCAAAAGGTGTAATTCTTTTTACTCCAGTATTTGCTCATAGAAGCCTTTTGCAAGGCACAGCATTTTAAGCCAAGAGATAAGAATAACAAGGTAGATTGGGACACAAAGCTCATGGCAGAACTCTGGCAACCCAGCATAATAAAAAGTCATATAAGCCCACATCCAATTCACGTATTTAATGAAGGCATATTGTGTGCAGAGCAATGTGCTCGGTTAAAGGACAGACTCTGATAAAGTACCTGGTCTAAATGTGCCCTAGCTCTTTGGGGGAAAGTAGAACTTCTTATGAGTTTAACAATTATTGAGAATCTGAGTCAATGAATAAATGGATTTTAAATTCATCTTTTCTCAGTTCAGGTGAGAAAATCTTTAGGAAGTAGGAAGAAACTTATTTAATATTTTTAGTGAAAATGATATGCTTTTTAGGAATTACATTCCTTTATTTTGGCATTGTGGAAAAATACAACTGAAGTCTGAGAAATTTATGTCTCTAAATCGCAGCAAGATACTCTATTATCCACCTCCTATATTAATGGAAATAAAAACAAAAATAAACAAGTGGGACCTAATAAAACTTAAAAGCTTTTGCACAGCAAAGGAAATTATAAACACGATGAAAAGACAACCCTCAGAATGGGAGAAAATAATTGCAAGTGAAGCAACTGACAAAGGGTTAATCTCCAAAATATATAAGAAGCCCATATAGCTCAATATCAGAAAAACAATCTAATAAAAAAATAGGCAGAAGACCTAAACAGACTTTTCTCCAAAGAAAACATACATATGGCCAAAAACACATGAAAAGATGTTCAACCCGTTCACTATTAGAGAAATGTTAACTATGGAGTATTCTTCCATTAATAATACTAATAAAAAGTAGGCAATATGCAAAAATACATTGTGTAACACAAGCAGAGAAAGAAAAACTTAAGAAAGAAATATCTTCCTTCCTTCCCCTTCCTCCATAGACCAACCTCAGAGAAGGAAGAGCAGAAAGCGGATGGGAATTGGAGAAGGCAGACCATATCCCTCTAACGGTGCTGGAACCACCAGCCCAGTATCTTCAGAGATTAAACACCACCAAAAGCTAAAAGTTCAAAAAAATGGACCTAGCAAGTTACCGTGGATATTAACAAACTTATTCTAAAGTTTATACAGACAAGCAAAACACCCAGAATAGCCAACACATTTTTGAAGGAGGAGAAAAAAGTTGAACTGATGCTACTCCACTTTAAGACTTACTATAAAGTTACTAGAACCAAACAGTGTGCTATCAGCAGAAGAGAAACATTGAGTTGGCCAGAAGGTTCATTCAGGTTTTTCTGTATGATGTGGTGTTATGGAAAAATCCAAACTTTTTTGCCAACCCTATAGATCAACAGAACAGAAAGCCTAGGAATACACCTACATAAATACAGTCAACTGATCTTTGACAAAGGAGCAAAGACAAAACAATGGAGCAAAGATAGTCTTTTCAATAATGGTGCCAGGACAACTGATGTCTACATGTAAAAAAAAAAATGAATCTAGACACAGATACTATATTTTTCACAAAAATTAGCTGAAAATAAACATAAATTAACATAAAATACAAAGCTAAACTAAAACTCCTAGAAGGTAACATAGGAGAATACCTACATGGCCTTGGATATGGCAATGACCCCTTTTTTTTTGAGGTTGGGTCAGCCAATCTAGAGTATCTATCATCTATTGATTATTTTCTATATACTAGACAGATCACCCAAGGATCCTACAAGGTGGGAAAGTGAGAGTTAAAGTAAGTGGGTGCCCACAGCCTCAGTACTGTGAAGAGGAGGACAGGATTGAAGCCCAAGGCTGTCTGGTCTCAGAGCGTTTGTCTTCCCACCATGCCCTGGGTTACCAGTTTATTACAAAAGGAGATAACTCAGGAACAGCCAGGCAAAAAAGATACTTAGAGGAAGGTATGTAGAAAGTGGTGAAGAGTTTCCATACCCTCTCCAGGCACACCACTGTCCTGGAATCTCTGTGTGCTCACTAACCTGGAAGTCTGGCAATGACTTTTTAGATACAATACCAAAGGCACATAAGCCATGAAAGAAATAACTGATAAACTGAACTTTCATTACAACAAAAATCTTCTGCTCTATGAAAGACAATGTCAAGAGAATGAGAACAAAAGCCACAGACTGGGAGGAAATATTTGCAAAAACACCTATAATAAAAGACTGTCACCCAAATTATATAAAGAACTCTCAACACTGAAAAAGAAAACAACCTGTTTAAAAAAGTGGACCACACACCTCGCCAAAGAAGGTATACAGATGGCAAATGAGCAAATGAAAAGATGCTCCCCATCACATGTTTACCAGGGAAATGTAAATTAAAACAAAAAGATACCACTACACACCTATTAGAATGGCCAAACTCCGGAACACTGACAAGCCCAAATGCTGACAAGTTTGTATAGCAACAGGGACTCTCATTCATTGTTGATGGGAATGCAAAATTCTGTAGCCACTTTGGAAGACAGTTTGGCACTTCCTTACAAAACTAAATATGCTCTTATCACATACGATTTAGCTATCAAACTCCTTGGTATTCACCCAAATAAATTGAAAGCGTATGTCTACCCAAAACCCTGCATGCATTACGTACAGCAGTTTTATTCGTAACTGCCAAAACGTAGAAGCAATCAAGATGTCCTTCAATAGGTGGATGTATCAATAAACTGGTACATCTTCATTCAACACAAAAGGAAATAAGTTATCCAGCCATGAAGACAGGAGGAATGCATATTTCTAAGTGAAAGAAGTCAATTGGAAAAGGCTACAAACTATATGAATCCATCTATATGACATTTTTGAAAAGGCAAAACTAAGGAAACAATGAAAAGATGAGTAGCTTTTAGGGGTTGGGGGGCACGGATGAAGAGGCAGAGCACACAGGATTCTTAGAGCAGTGAAAATACTCCATATGATAACACAACGTATGCCATTATACATTCATACAAAGCTAGGGTGAGCTTTGGGTGATAATGATATGTCAGTGTAGGTTCATCAATTATAACAAAAGTGTCCTCTGGTGGGAAATGCTAATAGGGGATGAATTGCATGTGCAGGGGCGGAGGGTATAAGGGACATCTCCATGCCTTCCCCTCAATTTTGCTGTGAATCTTAAGCTGCTTTAAAAAAAAAGCCTTAATTCAAAAATGGACATGACTAACCCTTAATAAATGAAGTAATATTTTTTAGGGCCTAAAGTGACAGAAAATTTATGGATTAAGACTGAATGTTGTTATGGTTGCTAAGTACCAGGGGGAAAGAACATATCAACACAGTTAAGAGTGATTACTTGGGAGACGGAATTATTTCAACCATAATTTTCATGTGTATATGTCACTGAGTTGAGACTCCTCAATCCAACCAAATAAATATACATGTTCATATTTTTTTAAATTGTGGGAACTGAAGTCTATAGTTTAGTCTCAGGCTGAGTCTGACTATTCGGCCAGGCTTAGAGAGCAGAAGAAACTTAAGTGTACTAACGGCTGCTTGGTGAGTCCATAAAACTGGAACAAAGAGGTCACGACATGAAAAGTGCTGCCCAGATGCTTCTGCTGAGTGGGCTGGAGGTACTATTTCCTAGAAGGTGCTAGCAAATGATTCAAGTTCCTCCCCAGCATTTCCTACTGTGATGCTGGAAGATGGTATGTTTGTGGGATGACCAAGCCTTATTCTACGGTAAAGACTGCTTCTGATTTCATCTGGTGGTGGGTAAAATCCTCTGTTAGATGCTAATCTTTCTTAGAATATATGGGATCTTCTGAGCATTCATTTCCTAGAAGGCATCTGCTAGACATGCCTAAGCCAGATATTTGGTGGCAAAAACTAAAACGTTAATTTTTTGGAGAGGCACCCATTCTTAACAGTTGGAGTATTCTCTTTGAGTTCTTATACAAAGTGGTTCATTTTTTTCCTTATGAAATGGCCTGATTAGGCACAGATTTTCTCTTCAGGGTCATACCAACATATTACTATTACATTTTCATTTCAGTTATAGGAGCTAAGAGATGCAAAATAAGCCAACCATATTATTCCACAGAGGCCACTGTCCACTTTGGTATATCTACCCTCACCAGCCATAATTTTCATGGAAACATAAACTCTATGATAGATTAGTAAACCCCCTTTCCCCCCTCTGCTTACAAATCTAAGCCTTGGCCTCATCATTCATCCCTTCTTCCATTACAAGAAATTCTATCCACAAAGTTCAGAGTTGGACCAACAGCTCATACAACTCAACACACACACACACACAAAAGAAACCAACCCAATCGAAAAATGGGCATAAGTTCTATATAGACATTCTTCAAAGAAGATATACAGATGGCTGGTAAGCATATGAAAAGATGCTCAGCATCACTAATTACTACAGAAATGCAAATTAAAACTACACTGAGATATCACCTCATACCAGTCAGAATGGCCATCATTAAAAAGTCTACAAATAACGAATATTGGAGAGGGTATAGAGAAAAGGGAGCCCTCCTACACTGCTGGTGAGAATGTAAGCTGATGCAGTCACTATGGAAAACAGTATGGCGGTTCCTCAAAAAACTAAAAATAGAATTACCATATGATCCAGCAATCCTACTCCTGGGAATATACCTGATGAAACCATAATTTACAAGGATAAGTGCACCTGTATGTCCATAGCAGCACTGTTCATAATAGCCAAAACACGGAAACAACGTAAGTGCCCATGGATAGAGGAACGGATAAAGAAGGTGTTGTGTATACGTGCATACACACATACACACAATGGACTACTTCTCAGCCACGAAAAAGACAAAATAATGCCATTTGCAGCAACATGATCAAACTAGAGATTATCATACTAAGTGAAGGAAGTCAGAAAGAGAAAGGCAAGTATCATGTAACTTATATGTGGAATTTAAAATATGACACAAATGAACCTATCTGAACAGAAACAGAGATCAGATTTGTGGTTGCTGGGGGCAGGCTGAGGGATGGACTGCGAATTTGGGGTTGGTAGATGCAAATTATTACATTTAGAATGGATAAACAGCAAAGTCCTACTATATGGCACAGGGAACAAAATCCAATCTCTTGGGATAAACCATATTGGAAAAGAATATCAAAAGAGTATATATGTGTAAAACCGAGTCACTCTGCTGTTATGGTACATCAACCATACTTGAATAAAAAGGCAAAGTCCAGAATTAAGCACTACCTCTTTTCCCATTTCAAATTTCAGAACAGTCTATTGAGTGCTTTTGGGAAACAGTGAATATAAGATTCAGAGACATGGTTCAGGTCTTGAAACTTTAGTGAATTGGTGCTTATTAATATGCAAATCTAATAAAAGCCATCACATTTCCTTTCAGAATCTCCAATTTCAATTTGGGCATGGTGGATTCTGGAAGATAACATTTATTTAATACTTAAAAATAGAATGACTATAGAAAAGCTATGGTTGAAACTCTACTTTCCTGCAAGCCAGGGAACAGGGCTCTTGCTGGGTCCACTCCAAAGGCAGATAAGTGGTTTACATAATGTGCTTCAGAAAAAGCTTTTGTACTGAAGATGCTAATTGGCAAATACAAGCCAATATCTATACATATTCTGTCCCTTACTCCTCTCCCCTTCACAAATGGTATGTACGTACATTGGCTTGACCATGCTTTTCTTACTTAATATCTCTTAGACAGCTTTTCATATTAGAACATAAAAAACTACCTCATCCTTTTTTTTTGGTTGCTACATGCACTTTTGGGTAACTGCATGGTATGCTATTGCATGGTTATGCTATAATTTGCTTCATAATCATTTATTGATAAATGTGTAGTATTGTTAATCTGAGTCTACTATATGTATGTGTGTGCTAAGTCACTTCAGTCGTGTCCGACTCTTTGTGACCCCATCGACTGTAGCCCGCCCAGCATCTTCTGTTCGTGGGATTCTCCAGGCAAAAATACTGGAGAAGGTTGCCATTTCCTCCTCCAGGGGATCTTCCCAACCCAAGGATGGAACCCATGTCTCTTACATCTACCTGCATTGGCAGGTGGGTTATTTACCACTAGTGCCACCTGGGAAGCCCAGATGAGAAATTATGGGATACCCTATTTCTATCATCTCTGTGTTCTTGAAAACCCAGGATTCTCAGTGTGGCAGAAAAAAAGACATAGCTTTGGAATAATGACCAATCAGTAGCAATGAACATCTTGAATTTTGAAATCAAGTCTTCTTAAGAGAAATGGCTGATTCCAGGAATAAGAGATGTATAAGATGAGCCTGGACTATCTTGTCATGAAAGCTAGGAAGAAAGCCATCAAAACTTACAAGCATTATGTCAAAAATGACCCAGAGCTACCTTGGGTAGACAGAATCATAGATATTTTAAGGCAAAAAGGGCAGAGAAATGATCTCATCATTAATCCACCTATTAAGCACTGCCTATCTGTCCAACACAGCACTAATTTTGCTGAGGAAATAAAAGACACGACGGTATTATCTATTATTTATCTGCCTGTGCTGTCCAATATATTAGTTACTAGTCACATGCAGTCACTTCCATTTCAATTAATTAAAATAAAAAATATTATTTCTCAGTCTCATTAGCGATGTTTCAAGTACTCAGCAGCATACGCGCCTTGTCTCAGCCACAGTCAGCTCCTGTCTAGGACCATGAGAGTGTCCTAAGAGACAGATAAGCTTCCATCCCTACCATTCTCAATTTTCATGTCCAGAACGACCCTACAGCTAATATGGGTCAGATGTCACTCTGCCTAGACCCCTGCAACGGCTTCTCCTCCCACTCGGAGTGAAAGCCAAATTCCATACAATATAGAGTCAGTTTGGCTCTTTGTCACGTCTCTGATCTTACGCCACTCTCTCTTCCCCTGCTCAGCCCACTCCCCACCGTACTTCCTGCTTGGATACGTTCTTCCCTGTACCCCCATGGCTCACACTCTCACCTCCTCCAGGTCTCCACACCTTCTTAGGGAGCCCTGTTCTGCCCATCCTAGAGTATAAGGTATCACTGCCCCAAATCTGGCATTCCCCATCCCTCTTCCTCAGTGCTTTTCATACTTGACATTTTATGTATTTGTTTCTTATCTGTTTTCTCCACTGAAATGTTAGCTTTCTGAAGGCAAGAACTTGGTTTTGCTCACTGTCCTACCCCCTCTCATGACATGCAGCTGCTACTCAAGTGTTTACTGAACGAATGAAGGAATTTCTTCATGGGTTCATTTGCTCTAGCAGGCCATCCGTGTTTGAGTGAAGAGAAAACTCTCTATGAGAGCTGGTGAAGGGTAACTTATATGAAAGGATGTTGAGAAGGAAATGACTGCTGGTTTCCATTGCCATGAAGAAATGACTTCAAGGGCTTGCAACTGAGTATAAGCTTTTTAAGAGAGAAGACCATTAAATAATGCCTTGCTTCCTGCCTTTTTTTTAAAAAAGGACTGGTGTTTGTGTCTGATAAAATGAGGAATATAATGAGTGCTTCTCAAATTTTAATATCTGTGTGAACGACATGGGGATCTCATTAAAATGCATATTTTTACTCCATTGGTCTAGAGCATGACCTGAGATTCTCCATTCCTGTCTAGTAATGTTGATGCTACTGGTCTGTGAACCACACTTTAAGCATCAAGGAATTAGATAACTATGAGTAGCATCCTTTGGATCTGTAATTTCATAACTCCTTCCTTACTAATGGAAGAAAGAAAAATGCCAGTGTTTCCTAAAAATTGACTCTAGCTGATATAGTGATAAGGTCATCACCTAATAAGATTAATATTACCCAGGTAAACCAGTATGTCTTCTGGTTAAATGAATCATTTTCCAACCACTTTTATTTTTATTTTCTGAATACTCAAGTACTTCATAGGAAAATGAAATATTTATGATTTATTAAAGAAAATTAATTTGGCCTGTAAGAGTTATTTGAATGCTATACTTAATATTCACAAATAACATACTTCACAATTTCTAAATTACAAATAACTTATCTCAACCAAATTCATTATATAAATATTTAATAAAGCCTCTCAAGCATAGGTATAACACAAGATAATCCTTTTATTACTTTCCTCAGGGAATAAGGTGAAAAAGTCACATTCAATATTTATGAAATTAGTATTTGAAAATGAAGGAGTGTTTAAAATGAGAATCTGAATATCAGTAGCATAAAGTATTTTCAGAATTTTCTGGGTATCTCAATCTGCATTCTTATTCTAGCTAGTGGAGGCAGAATAGGGATTTCTTAATAAAGAAAAAACTCCGGAAGAGCTGTAGAGACTGGGGAAGGGATGACTCGGCTGGGGACAAGGCTCACACCACACTGCAGGGCCCCTCAAGCCAAGCCTCATGGCCTCGGCCACGGTGCCTCACTGCTGCTCACAAAGTACACGGGATGGATCCCAGAGACTCTGCCACTGCTCACCCCCAAACCCAACCTCTCCCCTGCTACCCTCACCAAAAGAAACGGATTCTGCAAAGAGAGAGAGGCAGTTTGGGTCACATACTTGGGTTTTAATTGTAGGACTGGACTTCTAAAAACCAGACTTTGAAAAACCCTAAGTTCACATTCCCACCCTACCCCAAAAATGGGAGAAATGGCTACCAATCGGGGTTGTTAAAATCTAAGTGTAGGGAACAGATTTTTAAATATAAACATGCACACTTACATAACATATAATCAAGATTACAGCTATCTGATATATTCTGAAAGAAAGGCAGAGTTTCCATCTCTTAAAATTTGGAAGTATTTTCAAAAATAACTCTTTGCAAGCCCATTTGGTAGAGAGTAATCCTCAAAATTATGTAACATAATCATACCCTTATAATAACATAGATATACACAGTAACCTATAATATAATGAACTATCATATTATGTAACTCTAGTTTGAATAAAAACATGTGTAAATATCAACTTATTCCATGGACATTTGAGAATGTCCTCCACACTGTGCTAAGCTGATTCGTTAGAATTCAAAGGGGATTAGTCTGGTAAATGATGCTAAGTGTGGATACGAGTGTTAGGTCTGGGCTACAAAATGTTTAAAAACGAGATTGACCCAATTAGAGAGACACCCTCTGATACAATCTGGGAAGTTATAAAGACTAGTTGAATCAGTCCTCTACAGATGATCTTTCTCATCCTGGTGCTTTCAAGATTCATAATCCGAACATTAAATTAAATGATTTAGTGGATAAGCATCTGCCTTCCAATGCAGGGGACATGGGTTCAACCCCTGATCTGGGGAGATTCCACATGCCATGGAGTAACTGAGCTTGTGGGCTACAACTACTGAGCCCCTGCTCCACAACAAGAGAAGCCCCCCTTCCCCAGGCCCCACAGCGAGACTGCGAGCAGCAACGAAGACCCAGTGCAGCCAAAAATAAATAAGTAAAAAACAACTATCTGGGGAGATCAGTGATCAGGTAAGGGTATTTCTGAATTTCTTGATTTGAGAGATCTATGGATCACATTCCCTACGGACACCAATTATGTTCTGAGTTGACCTTTGGGCCCCTCTGCATCTCCTAAATTCCCATTACTGCAAATTTTTCACTGCTTATACTACAGTTATTTACATTATGTTTCCCCAAGTACAAGACAAGCTCCTTAAAATAAAAAATTGTGTTCTTGTTATCTCAGAATCCCCATAGTGCTTTGTTCACAGAGATTATGCATTACATATTTATTTATTATGTGGAGAAATCTCTGAGGTGCTTTTACTTGGCTGTGATATGAAAAGAATGGGAAGAATTTTCCCCTTTTCATTTCTGAAATTTCAGTTTTACTCTTCATGGTTAGATACAAAAAGGCTAAGTTTATTGGATGTTAGCCAATAATTTGTGGACTATTTTACTTTTCGTTTGTTCCTTCCCAACAATTATTTTCAGTATCCGTAAAACTGCATTTTAAGACTGGAAGGGAGAAACGTTCATTTAAAGTTGATACCTTTGTATTTCCTTTAGATCAAGGAAGTTCTTGAAAGCAGATTGTCCTAGACACATGAAACCATCCTTCTTTGTCATCTTGGCTTCCTCTTATTTTTGTCTTGATAGACACAAGATCAGTTTTGAGTTTTCCCCGTATTGTTATGTATTTCTGAATGTTTTTAGGCACTTATGAAAATTTCGTACAAGTGATGGAACCTCCAAGATCCACATACTTACATCCAAAATTCTACATATAGTTAACAGACTTTTAGAAGTCCACTCACATATCCTAAATATAAAAATGTGTATTCCTAATACTCCAGAAATCCACTGTGAGACAAAAGCCCAAAAGAAACATGTATGTATATATTCACCAAGAGGCATACACTAAATGTTCAGAGCACAGCCATTCACAATAGCTTACCAACCACAGAATAGACAATAGATTGTGGTACATTCCCATAATGGAATGAGCAGCAAGAATTTACAACTGCATACAATGATGTGGGTAAACCTCACAAAGAAAAGAAAGTGGAGTTGCTCAGCTCTGTCTGACTCTTTGCGGCCCTGTGGGCTGTACCCCAGCCAGGCTCCTCCGTCCATGGGATTTTCCAGGCAAGAATACCACTTCCTCCTCCAAGGGATTTTGCCAATGCAGGGACTGAACCTGGGTCTCCTGCACTGCAGGTGGACAAACCTCACAAACACAATATTAAATGAAAGAAGCTGGATATGGGAGGTGTTACCAGGTGATTTCACCTGCTTAAAGTATAAAGACAGATTATCTTTAGCTGGAGGAGTGGCTAGAAGGAAACAGGAGCTTCTTCTGGGGTAGTGGTGATGTTCTGTTTCTTGACTTGAGTATTGCTTACCTGGGTGTGTTTGTGAAAATGTATTGAATTAAATGACATGCATTAAAAAAAAATGTATATGCTAACTTAAAAAAAAGTTAGAAGAAAACACCTGTTTTAGAGTAAGAAAATAACTTAATTTCATTTAAAAAAAAATAGGGGCTTCCCTGGTGGCTCACCGGTAAAGAATCCACCTGCCAATACAGAAGACACAGGTTCGATCCACGGTTTGGGAAGACTCCACATGCGGCGGGGCAACCACAACTGTTGAACCCATGCTCCAGCATCCGTAAACCGCAACTACTGACTCCCACTCACTCCAGAGCCCACGCTCCACAAGAGAAGCCACCACAGTGAGAAGCCGGCGCACCACAACCAGAGAAGAGCCTGCTCATCATAACTGGGGAAAGCCCGCGAGCGACAAAAAGCCAGCACGGCCAAAAGATAAATAAAAATAAAATTATAAAAAACTCAGGAAAATATTTACCAACCTTCCATTATACATAGAGAAAAAGTAAAGGAGACCTTGGAATTTTGAAACAGCATTTCAGTAGCATCTAGTCCTTTATGATCCTGACACAGAGCAATCTGTAACCCTTAAATCTCCTGTGAGGTGACTCAAAGGAAAAAAGAGAATGCATAATCTGTACGCATGGAAAGCACCTGGCAACAATGTTAGCACCAGCACCCTCTAGCGAGGGTGGCCTTCGGGACACTTGGCTAAAGAGTGAGCCTAGACCACCTAGCGCCTTTAGACATATTCGTTCATTTAGTGATTCTGGAACAGTCTGGAATACTGATGGCAAATGTCAAGTCTCTACTACTTAGGACACCATTATTGCCTCAAAGGTATGTAAATACGTGAAAAATCAAAACGAAGAGAGTATTATAGTAAGGTAGCAAAAAACTAATGTTTTCACAGCTATGGTTTCAAAGCTATGGTTTTTCCAGTAGTCATGTGTGGATGTGACAGTTGGACTATAAAGAAAGCTGAGTGTCAAATGATTTAAATACTAGCTATATCAGGCAAAGCATACTTTTTTTCCGGGACATCACTCTAAGTAGCAATAAAATATTAGTGTTTTATTTATTGATATATTCAATAATAAACAAAAAATGATCTCATTCTTCTCAGTTATGACACTTAAGATGTCCAACAAGCAGACTCTTGGGAGAATGACAAGTGGTTATTGATAACCAACCATAGGTTTCTGAAAGTATCAGTTGATTCTGTCAAAAGTCTCAGAAAAATTCTCACAAATTTTTTGAGGTAATGTATTAAATTCAAAGTGACACACATTTAATGTTACATGTTGTAGAAACTATGATGCATTTTTTTCTAGTTTTTTTAATTGAAGTGTAGGTGATATACAATATTATATGTTACAGATGTACAATATAGTGATTCACAATTCTTAAAGGTTATATTCCACTTATAGTTAAACATATTGGCTATATTCCTGGTGTCATACAATACATCCTTGTAGCTTATTTTATACATAGTAGTTTGTACCTCCAAATCTCCTCCCCCATACTATCCCTCCCACTTTCCCTTTCTCCATTGGTGATTACCAGTTTGGTCTCTATATAAGTGAGTCTGTTTTTGTTGTTATTATATTCACTAGTTAGCTGTATTCTTTAGATTCCACATATAACTGATATCATACAGTGTTTGTCTTTCTCTCTGACCTATGTCACTTAGCATAATGCCTTCCAAGTCCATCCCATTGTTGCAAATGGAAAAATTGCATTCTTTGTATGGTTGAGTAGTATTCCATTGTATACATATACCACACCTTCTTTTATCCTTGCATCTGTTGATGGACACTTAGGTTGCCTTCCATATCTTGGTAATTGTAAATAATGATGCTATGAACATAAGCATACATGTATCTTTTGGAATTAGTATTTTGTTTTTTGGACATATATGCAGGACTGGAATTGCTGGGTCATATGGTAGTTCTGATTTTACTTTTTTGAGATACCTCCATAGTGTTTCCCACAGTTGTCACACTAATTTACACTCCTACCAGCCGTGTACATAAGGGTTCCCTTTTCTCTACACCCTTACCAACATGTTATTTGTGTTCTTTTTGGTGATAGCCATTTTGACAGGTGTGAGGTTTTACTTCATAGCGGTTTTGATTTGCATTTTTTGGATGGTTAGTGATGTTGAGTATCTTTTCATGTGCCTCCTGGCCATCTGTATCTGCAAAACTTGTACGCGGGTCAAGAAGCAACAGTTAGAACCAGACATGGAACAACAGACTGGTTCCAAATAGGGAAAGGAGTATGTCAAGGCTGTATATTGTCACCCTGCTTATTTAACTTACATGCAGAGTACATCATGAGAAATGCCAGTCTGGATGAAGCATGGGCTGGATGAAGCACAAGCTGGAATCAAGATTATTGGGAGAAATATCAATAACCTCAAGTATGCAGATGACACCACCCTTATGGCAGAAAGTGAAGAATTAAAGAGTCTCTTGATGAAAGTGAAAGAGCAGAGTGAAAAAGTTGGCTTAAAGCTCCACATTCAGGAAACTAAGATCATGGCATCTGGTCCCATATCATCACGGCAAATCGGTAGGGAAACAATGAGAACAGTGGCAGACTTTTTTGGGAGGCATCAAAATCACTGCAGATAGTGACTGCAGCCATGAAATTAAAAGATGCTTGCTCCTTGGAAGCAAAGTTATGATCAACCTAGACAGCATATTAAAAAGCAGAGACACTGCGGTGCCAACAAAGGTCATCTAGTCAAAGCTTTGGTTTTTCCAGTAGTCATGTATGGATGTGACAGTTGGACCATAAAGAAAGATGAGTGTTGAAGAACTGATGCTTTTGAACTGTGGTGTTGGAGAAGACTCTTGAGAATCCCTTGGACTGCAAGGAGATCCAACCAGTCCATGGTAAAGGAAATCAGTCCTGAATATTCATTGAAAGGACTGATGTTGAAGCTGAAACTCCAATATTTTGGCCACTTGATGTGAAAAACAGACTCATTTGAAAAGACTCTGATGCTGGGAAAGATTGAAGGCGGGAGAAGGGGATGACAGAGGATGAGATGGTTGGATGGCATCACCGACTTGATGGACAACCGTTTGAGTAAGCTCCGGAAGTTGGTGATGGATAGGGAAGCCTGGTGTGCTGTAGTCCATGTGGTCACAAAGAGTTGGACACAACTGAGCAACTGAACTGAACTTGGCCATCTGCATGTCATCTTTGCAAAAAACATCTATTCAGGGCTTCTGCTCATTTTTTAATTGGGTTGTTTGCTTTTTGATATTGAGTTATATGAGTTATCTATACATACTGTATATTAACCCATTATTGGTCATATCATATTTTCTCCCATTCAGTAGGTTGTCCTTTTGTTTTTCCAAGGAAACCTTTGCTGTGCAAAAGCTTTTAACTACGTCCTATTTGTACCATGGATTTTCCTTAAGTTAATAATCAGGAAAGGCATATACTTTTCCAGGTCATCTTTACCCATTTGTCACCGGCCAGTGTCAGCACTAAGAAATCAGCAGGTGGGATTCACAAAGTCAGAGGCATGCCTGGTGCAATTCTCAAGGGGCACAAATGAATCAAAGTCAGATTTAGCTGAACCCAATTTGCATAGGTATTTTATAGAGACAGAGGGCCACAGCTGCCCTCTCCAAAAAAAAAAAAAAAAAAAAAAAAGCCTCTCCAAAGGCGGTGGGATTTGAATGAAGTTTTTAGGAGGATTTGATGGGTGGAGAGTGAGCAGCATGGCACTGTAGGCTGGAGCCAAAAATCACAGAGCAGAATCCAAAGTATTCTTGAATGCTTGAGTGCCCTAACCAGGCTTCAGCAGAAAACTGGAGTTGGAGAAGGTGGAAGAAAGTGAAGCAAGATGCTACATGTGAAGATACTACAGATTTAGGTAAAGACATCGGAACGTCAGATTATCAACTGCAGTAAAATCATACCCTGAATTAATGGTTTTTACCTTTTTCATCTTTTTTAAAATTACAAAATAACACAAGTTCACTGGACTGTATAAAAATGTTAATCATACAAATCACTACTCAGAGATAACTATGGGTAGCATTTTAGAATATTCATATTAATCTCTTTTGTTTAAGTGTGGGTTTGCTTTTATTTTTAACTCAAGTGCAGTCATACTCTAGATAAAATTCTGTATCTTCTAACATAATATTAAACCATAAACAACTTCACATCTTACTGCAAACTCTTTGTAACTATTATGGAAACATTCCATTAAATGCATATAGCATAATTTAATGGTCCTCCTGTCATTTCATCTTTATATTGTTTTTAGTAAGATTCTAATATAAATGTGCTATGAATTTAGGTAAAAAGTTCCCCTTACTCATATTTATTTTCTCAGAATCAACTCCCAGAAGTAGAATACCGAAGTCACAGATTCTGGTTCCTGCCACAAATTGATAAATTATGAAGCCTGCGTTGAAGGTAACTTTGTATAGGACATTTCTTCTGGATAAACTCTTGGAAAAATTATCTATTTTTGGCATCGTGAATGTAGCCGTTGGCTTCTGTCTTAAGACTAATAAATATTAATGTAGAACAAATTAATCAGTTAAGACAAGGAATTTCCAGCAGGAAAACACAAATACATTTTCCCAGGTTCAAAATACATGCTTTGCAAAATGCCTTAAGCCATTATTTTAATAACATAGCAACTCCCAGTTGGGAAAGGTAAGATAATTACCATGAGAAAAAGAGTTCTTTGTCCTACTCCTTGAAATGGAAATTGTGCACTCAATTGACTTTTATACAGTCTTCTGTGTGTAGGTGTATTTATCTATATTGATTGCAAATTTTAAAAGTTTTTTTTTTTTTAAACCTCCAACAACCCAGTACACTAAAGCTACAAAATACACAATCTTAGTACCAGTACAGGGCAAGAGCATACCCTTTAGGGACCTGAGAGTGGCAATATAGTTAGTCTTTGTTATGCAAAACTCCTATAACAGCAAACACCTATTAATGTTTTCAACAAGTCTGTTAAGCCTTTACAAAGTCCATCAAAACAAAAATAATCAAAGGCCTAAAAGGCATATCATATAAAATATGAAAACAAGGCAGAAAAGTAACATACTATATTAGATATACAGCTCGTTTCACATCTGGCTCATAAACCAGGTTCCTCAGACACAGCCATTTTTTAAAATCAAGTTGGTCTAATGCAGGTGATGTTTTTAATTAGATATGCCAACTGTGTATCTTAAAAGGTCAGAGAAATAAGTAGCGTGATATATTAAACTTCAAAAAAATTTGATTGCACTTACATTTTTCTTTCTTCCCCTCTCTGTATTTTTCTAATTTTCTAGAGTGTGCATAAGAAGAAAAAAAAAAAACTCAAATTTTAAAACCTTACTATTACTGGAGGTATAATAAGCCGATGGAGGCTTAAGCATACTTTAGAAACCTGGCACTTCTACCTCAGGGTTATGTTTTTTTATTCCAAGTAATTTGAAAGGCTTTAGAAATACTTGAAACATCTGCAAATACAAGGAGAAGGAATAAAATGTTATTGTGTTCTTTTATTGACTAGAAACTTAAACTGTGGACATAATTTTTTGGGGGGAGGAATAAGATGAGGATTACTGCTCACCCTCAGGACAGATTTTCACAGTATCTATTCAAGAAAGCAGAAACATTTGGCTGTGTATCACAAAGCTCCAACAGCCCCTTGATTAAGGCTTTCAGCTGGACTGGGGTTAATCATTATAAGATTTAGTGATTAACTGGCTGTTTTCAGAGAAAGCACCAAGTATCTTGTTCCCATCTGCTTCAATTACATGAGGTTCCAGATTCTAGAAGGGTTGGGTTTGCAGCCATGAAGGAGCCCAAGTGTGGGCGGGCAGTCATGACCTGATACAGTGGTGACACAGCCTGCTTTGGGCACCCACCCAAGACAAACTCCACTGCTTCCCTCTTTTCTTGTCTCTACCTCTATCTGGCATTGGAAACGCTACAAACCTCTGTCTTGTGCAGCTTAAAAACTAAAGAAACGATACTCTGCATTTTAAAGTAAATCGCCTTTCCGAATAGTGTACACTTTAATATGTTAGTGTCTTACAGTTTAAAATCCGAAAGAGATTTTAAGAACCAGAAGTCTTATTCCTTTTACACAATGGGGTTCCCTGCAGGACGCAGATGAGGGTTTCAGACTCCCTGTGACCCCATGCACAGTAGCCCAGCAGGCTCCTCTGTCCATGGGATTCTTCAGACAAGAATACTGGAGTGGGTTGCCATTTCCTCTTCCAGGGGATCTTCCCAACCCAGGGATCAAACCCATCTCTTAATGTCTCACTGGCAAGTGGATTCTTTCTCACCAGCACCACCTGTGAAACCCCAGATGTGGGTGTAGTTCCAGCAACAGAGAAGAGGGGGAAGGGGACAGCTTCAGATGTTCTTATGTTTGGGCTAAAAGTGAGGGAAATACTTCTCCATGTGATTTATTCCTTGTATTAAATTATCTTATTTCAAACTGTTGCAAGTAAAATGCTCTGAATGATTTACTAGGCCTGAAAACACCATAAATAAATGGTCTGTTACCAAGTGGTAACATCATTGCCTTTTCTGATTTAAGTAGCCACTTTGAGAACTATTTTATCAATAGGAGTTTAAACCTCAGAAATCTTAGCATGTTTTTAAAGAAGGAGCGCATGGGAATCTTTATGAAGATAAAGAGCACAGAAAACCTTGAGACTACATAGTCCATATAAAAACTGTTCTCAGGATATACAGGCACACACATACTGGAGTGAAGGACAAAGTGGTGAAAATGGTTTTCCTGTCCTGGGTTGCTGGATGGGAAAAGTTGTTCTCTTTACTCATCTCATAGGTTAAAGGTGTTTCAGAATTGGATTCCAGAAAAGAAGAGGCGGAAGGAAGCTTGCAGATTCACTCTATAAGAGACTATTTTGGGCTCAGGAGAAGATAAGAACAAATATTTATTTATTTATTTATTTTAATTTTCTTTACTTTATTGTGTTGGTTTTGCCATACATTGACATGAATCTGCCATGGGTATACATATGTTCCCCCTCCAGAACCCCCCTCCCTCCTCCCTCCCAATTCCCTCCCCCTGGGTCATCCCGGTGCACCAGCCCCGAGCATCAATCCTGGGCTGGCGATTGATTTCACATATGATAATTAACATGTTTCAATGCCATTCTCCCATATCATCCCACCCTTGCCCTCATCCACAGAGTCCACCAGTCTGTTCTATACATCTGCGTTCCTTTTGCTGTCTCGCATGCAGGGTTCTCGTTACCATCTTTCTAAATTCCATATATATGCGTTAGTATACTGTATTTTTGTTTTTCCTTCTGGTTTAATTCACTCTGGATAATAGGCTCCAGTTCTGTCCACCTGAGTAGAACTGATTCAAATGAATTTTTTTTTAATGCTGAGTAATATTCCATTGTGTATATGTACCACAGCTTTCTTATCCATTCATCAGTTGATGGGCATCTAGGTTGCTTCCATGTCCTGGCTCTTGTAAACAATGCGGCGATGAACATTGGGGTACATGTGTCTCTTTCAATTCTGGTTTCCTTGGTGAGTATGCCCAGCAGTGGGATTGCTGGGTCATATGGCAGTTCTATTTGCAGTTTTTTAAGGAATCTCCACACTGTTCTCCATAGTGGCTGTACTAGTTTGCATTCCCACCAACAGTGTAAGAGGGTTCCCTTTTCTCCACATCCTCTCCAGCATTTATTGCTTGTAGACTTTTGGATGGCAGCCATTCTGACTGGTGTAAAGTGGTACCTCATTGTGGTTTTGATTTACATTTCTCTGATAATGAGTGATGTTGAGCATCTTCATGTGTTTGTTAGTCATTTTTATGTCTTCTTTGGAGAAATGTCTGTTAAGTTCTTTGGCCCACTTTTTGATTGGGTAGTTTATTTTTCTAGAATGGAGCTGCAGGAGTTGCTTGTATATTTTTGAGATTGTTTGTCCGTTGCTTCATTGCCTATTATTTTCTCGCATTCTGAAGGCTGCCTTTTCACCTTGCTTATAGTTTCCTTTGTTGTGCAGAAGCTTTTAATTTTAATTAGGTCCCATTTGTTTATTCGTGCTTTTATTTCCAATATTCTGGGAGGTGGGTCATAGAGGATCCTGCTTTGGTTTATGTCGGAGAGTGTTTTGCCTATGTTTTCCTCTAGGAGTTTTATAGTTTCTGGTCTTATGATTAGATCTTTGATCCATTTTGAGTTTATTTTTGTGTATGATGTTAGAAAGTGTTCTAGTTTCATTCTTTTACAAGTGGCTGTCCAGTTTTCCCAGCACCACTTGTTAAAGAGATTGTCTTTTCTCCATTGTATATTCTTGCCTCCTTTGTCAAAGATAAGGTGTCCATAGATGTGTGGATTTATCTCTGGGCTTTCTATTTTGTTCCATTGATCTATATTTCTGTCTTTGTGCCAGTACCATACTGTCTTGAAGACTGTGGCTTTGTAGTATAGCCTAAAGTCAGGTAGGTTGATTCCTCCAGTTCCATTCTTCTTTCTCAAGATTGCTTTGGCTATACGAGGTTTTTTGTATTTCCATACAAATTGTGAAATTATTTGAAGAACAAATATTTATTAAGTGTGATATGACTTCCTTAGTGGCTCAGATGGTAAAGAATCTGCCTGCAATGCAGGAGACCAAGGTTTAATCTCAGGGTTGGAAAGATCCCTTGGAGAAGGAAATGGCAACCCCCTTCAGTATTCTTGCCTGAAAAGTTCCACGGACAGAGGAGCTGGGTGGGCTACAGTCCATGGGGTCGCAAGGAGCTGGACATGACTGAGCAACTAACACATATGCTGAGTGGTGGAAATGGCAACCCACTCCAGTAGTGTTGCCCGGAGAATCCCACGGACAAAGGAGCCTGGTGGGTTACAGTTCACGGGGTCGCAAAGAGTTGGACATGACTGAGCAAACACTCACTCACTCACTCACATGGATTATCTTACCAAATACAATAAGTATCTGCTGTATTTGATGAGGATAGGATGTTACTGCTTTGATGAGGTACTTGTATTATTCCTATTATTATATTGGCACCCCGCTTATTTAACTTATATGCAGAGTACATCATGAGAAACGCTGGGCTGGAGGAAGCACAAGCTGGAGTCAAGATTGCTGGGAGAAATATCAATAAGCTCAGATATGCAGATGATACCACCCTTATGTGAAGAAGAACTAAAGAGCCTCTTGATGAAAGTGAAAGAGGAGAGTGAAAAAGTTGGCTTAAAGCTCAACATTCAGAAAACTAAGATCACGGCATCCTGTCCCACCACTTCCTGGCAAATAGATGGGGAAACAATGAGAACAGTAGCAGACTTTATTTTGGGGGGCACCAAAATCACTGCAGATGGTGACTGCAGCCATGAAATTAAAAGACACTTGCTCCTTGGAAGGAAAGTTATGACCAACCTAGACAACATATTAAAAAGCAGAGACATTACTTTGCCAACAAAGGTCCATCTAGTCAAGGCTATGGTTTTTCCAGTGGTCATGTATGGATGTGAGAGTTGGACCATAGAGAAAGATGAGTGTCAAAGAATTGATGCTTTTGAACTGTGGTGCTGGAGAAGACTCTTGAGAATCCCTTGGACTGCAAGGAGATCCAACCAGTCCATGCTAAAGGAAATCAGCCCTGAACATTCATTGGAAGGACTGATGTTGAAGCTGAAACCCTGATACTTTGGCCACCTGATGTGAAGAGCTGACTCATTTGAGAAGACTCTGATGCTGGGAAAGATTGAGGGCAGGAGGAGAAGGGGATGACAGAGCATGATATGGTTGGATGGCATCACCAACTCAATGGACATGAGTCTGAGTAAACTCTGGGAGTTGCTGATGGACAGGGAGGCCTGGCGTGCTGCTGTCCATGTGGTCGCAAGGAGTCGGACATAACTGAGCAACTGAACTGAACTGATTATTTGCATTTCACAGGTGAGGAAATTAAGGCTTACAGAAGGTTAAGCCTCTTATCTTGGATCACATGGCTGGCAGGTGGCAGCTTTGGTACAGGAATCCTCTAGTTAACCACCATTCTATCCTGCCTTCTATGGGTAATGTCCTTGTCCTTCTTCCCTCTGAATTAAGACTGATTTTTTTCTTTTTTTACAAAGTCAATCTGATCATGTTGCTTTTCTATGTAAAACCCTTCAACGGTTTCCCATTCTTCCTGGAATGAAGCCAAACTTCTTAACATTATTCTAAATGCTCTTCATAATTTCACCCCTGCCTACCTCTCCAGCCTCATTTTCTATTCTCCTTCTTGCTCCAATTGCTCAGAATGTTCTCCCCTCAAAAATGTCAAAATCTTTTGTTTTACAGGTTTTTCTGCATCTATTCCTTCTCTTATAACATGTATACCTCTCCCTTTTCCTGACTTCCTTATCCTTCAAGTCTCAGCAAAATGTACCCAGCCCTCCATCATATGCTGCTCGAGGTGTGATGTCCAAAATGGTAGCCACTAGCCAGATGTGATCATGGAGCACTTGAAATGTGGCTAATCTGAGATGAGATACAGGAAGTACACACTGGAGTTTGAAAACAGAATACAAGGACAAAAAGTGAACATATTAGTAATGGTTTCCCTGGTAGCTCAATGATAAAGAATCTGCCTGTGAATGCAGGAGATGCAGTTTCGATCCCTGGGTTGGGACAATCCCCGAGAGAAGGCAATGGCAAGCCACTCCAGTATTCTTTCCTGGAGAATTCCATGGACAGAGGAGCCTGGCAGGCTACAGTCCATGGGGTCACAAGAGTCAGACACGACTTAGTGACTAAACAACAATGACAAATAATGGTGAAATGTTGAAATGAGAATATTTTAGATATACTGGGCTATATAAAATACATTATTAAAAATAATCTCACTTTTTCCTTTTTAAAATGCAGAGAATTTGAGGATTACCTACATGACTCATATGTCTGTGGGACAGTGCTGCTTTAGGGCATCCAGCACTTTCTTTAGCAACAACACATGGCACAGTTGTAATTATTTGTTTACTATTTGACATTTTTACTAGACCATGAGGTCTAAGAGGGTGGGCTGGGTCTGTTTTATTCCCCCTGGAGCTCCAGTGCTGACCACAGCAGCTGGCATAGTGTACTTAAATTGAACTGTTGAAATAGCAAAGGCTGAAAAGGGGGATGGCTATCCACACCAGTATTCTTGCCTGGGAAATACTGTGGACAGAAAAGCCTGAAGGGCTACAGTCCATGAGGTTGCAAAAGAGCCAGAAACAATTCAGCAACTAAACTATGATTTAGGAGGTTAGGGATTCTAGGATGGAAAGCAGACCTTGACAAAAGAATCTCACTTTATTACAAATGTATAAAATAAAGGGAGTAGAGTGAGGGAGACAGGGAAGGTGCTATTTAGATAATTTAAGAAATGAATACAGTTTGTAAGACTAAAGGCAGAAACACTATGTATAAGCACTCTATTCTGATTGATAAAGTTTGCTTCTGACATGGGCACAGGTAATCAAAACCACTACCCATGTACGCTGGAATTAGAAAGTTAAATAGATGGTAAATGGTACACGGCTTTCCTGACAGCTCAGTTAGTAAAGAATCTGCCTGCAACGCAGGAGACCTCGGTTTGATTCCTGGGTCAGAAGACCCACTGGAAAAGGAATAGGCTATCCACTCCAGTATTCTTGGGCTTCCCTGGTGGCTCAGCTGGTAAAGAATCCACCTGCAATGTGGGAAACCTGGGTTCAATCCCTGGGTTGGGAAGATCCCCTGGAGAAGGGAATTTCAACCCACTCCAGTATTATGGCCTGGAGAATTCCATGGACTACAGTCCATGGGGTCACAAATAATCGGACATTACTGAGCAACTTTCACTTTCAGATGGTACAAGTCAAATTTATCACTATTAGAGTGGGATCTTTCAGACAAGCAAGGATAAAAGGCCAGACTGATCCATTTAGTAATGGACTAACAATTAGATAAATCAGTGTGAATTCATACTTAACTAAGTATAGATACAGATAGGGGTGTGTGTGTGTATTTATAGATATGGATTATGCATGGGCTGGTACACTCACATACATTTCCTTGCTCTTTCAGCTGAGAAGGTGTGTGCTCAGGAGCTCAGCTGTGTCCAACTCTTTGTGACCCCATGGACGGTGGCCTGCCAGGTTCTTCTGTCCATGGAATCTTCCAGGCAAGAATACTGGAGTGGGTTGCCATTTCCTCCTCCAGGGGAATCTTCCTGATCCAAGGATCAAACCTCAGTCCCTTAAGTCTCATGCACTGGCAGGCGGATTCTTTACCACTGTGTCACTTGGGAAGCCCACCTTAGAAGCAGTAACATTCCAATAATCCCAGTAGTAACAAGGACATCTACCACCCAAATCTTGGTTTCTAATACTAGCCTTCAATAAAAGGAAACAAGGATCCTTGGCAAAACAGCTCTTGCTAAGATGGAGACAGGGAATATAAAAGCATCTAGCTGTGTCAGAAAGTTTCCAAAAACAACTAAATACAACGATGGAATATGTCAAAGAAACACAGGAGTCAACTTAAAGAGCTACTAGTGGTCAGTGCTGGAACAATTTGACCAATAAAATAAATATAGTGATACTGGTTTATAACCCAAAATATAAATACCCACGAGTTCATGCTGATATGAAAAATAATTGAATAAATAAATAAATGTGGTAGAAGAGAGAATACTTCACATGGAAGAATTCCAAATGATGTCCATTGATACCTGCTATCAAGGAGGTAGAGTATAACTCCCTTCTCAAGTGTGGTCTGTGCATAGACTTTCTCCCAAAGAGTTCAGTATGGAAAAAGGATGACTTTATAGTGGGGAAATGTGGAAAATGCTACCTTAACCAGATAATCAAAGTCAACATTAACAACGATAAATTGCCTTAATAGTATGTATTCTTGATATGGTATGATAAAAATGATCTATCTCTGGTCTTTTCCCTGAAAACCTATGATCTGAGCTTGATTTTGAAAAAAATAATCAGACAAATCAGAACTGAGGACTATCCTTCTAAATAACTGACCAGTATGCTTTAAACCTGCCAGTACTTCAATGACTTTTCTGAGAAACTGGAATAGCCAAGGAGCCTAAGGAAGCAAGACCACTGAAGATGAAGTGATATCCTAAAAGTGATGGATGTAGGAAAAGAAAAGGGTACCACATAAAGACAAAGGGAGTTTGAATAAACAATGAACTTTCATTAATGATTATGAATCAATATTGGTTCATAAAAAATGCTAAAAGATAGAAGCTGTCAAGTCATAGTTCTCTGTCCTTTAAAATATCCTTTAGGAATGAAGGTAATGGAAAGACATTCTCAGATGAAGAAAAATGTTAGCAAATTTGTAGCCAGCAGACCTGTTTTATAAGAATTTCTAGAGGAAGTTCTTCAGTCAGAAAGGAAATGATACCAGTCAGAAACTTAGAACATCAGAAATGAAGAACAGCAATGTAACCAAAAATAATTCCAAAAAATGGGAAGGGGGTGACGTGAATATTTTTAGAAGATATAGACAGCTGTTTGAAAAAACAATATTGTAGAGGAAATTCATTCTCTAATATTGTTGAGACAATATTAAAGTCCTTTAAAAAACTTCACTGAAAAAAGTAAGACATGAAACTATATATACAGTGTAAACAAAATTTTGTTACTATGCATTAAATATAGAAACACTCAGAGCTCTGGGTGGTGGCATTTATAGGGGATTTTAAAAAAACAGTTTTATGTTTCCAAATATTCAAAATAAGCACTATTACATTCATGATCAGGGAAAGATAACTATGATTTTAAAAATTCACTGTCTTGCTAGACTTCATCTTAGACTCTTGGCATAAACATTTCCTTTTAGGCACACAATATAAGCTTCAATGATTCATTTGAATGTAAATTTGGCTCACAGACTTAGAATGAAATAGATGAAAAAGGAGAATTCCTGTAATATCTTAGGACAAATAGGATTGCCGTGATCATCTACTGGCTCAGAACCCACACCAAGTATCTCAAAAGACTTAACAAGATCAAATCCTGTTAATTTCCACATCATACATGTTAAGAAGACAGCGAAAAAGAAATTACAATTCTGACTGAATGGAATGCATGGAATTTCTAAAGCACAATGCTTCTTGCAATCAAAGCTATTGCAGAATGTAATGTCAACATTATTCTCATAACTGCTTCTGTCCTATTTCTTCATAAACAAGGGAAGAAGACTAACCCTCAAATGAGATATTGATTGCATTATGATGTTATCTGAGTACGCCAGAGGAAGGGGACTGATTTTTTCCTAGCAGTCAGCTGAATGTGCTCACTTGGGCGGAATAGTGAACAGCTACGATTTCCTGTGCCCCGTTCTTCCAGGCACTGACATCCCCGTGGTCAGAGCGGAGCCCACCGTGGTCTCTCACCCACACTGACTCAATACTGGGGTAGGGGGATCACATGACCCACACTTGATCAGTCCAGGCCCTTCCCCAAGGTGTTCTAACAGCAACTGCTGGGGAAAACCCAGGAATTGCTTGTGGCCATGTTTCCAGGCTTGAGGAGAAGTGGACGCAGTCTCTGGCCTCTGTTATCCTGAGGTCAGGGCCACACCTGCCTTTCCTGTGGACTTGACTTTTAAAGTGGCTTAAAATGGGTTTCCACCACCTGTATCCTCCACAGTCTCAAGTTACACAGTAACTTCATAACTGTATTCTATTAGGAAGGAAAATATCCACAGTGGCAAATAATGAAACTTCCTCAGAAATCCTTTGGGTTCAGGTGACACGGCTCTTACAACCTGTGCATCATTTTGGCACTTAACCCCAATCTCTCTCAGTACTACATTCTGATATAATTATTCCTATACTCATCTCTGTCCTAGGCAGTTTAAACTGTTAGGCTGTTTGCTCTTTGAAGTCAAGAATTGGTTTTATTGGACTTTATCTCCAGAATCAAAGTATGTATCTTCATGGCACACAGTAGGCACTTAATAAGTGTTAGTTGATTTTAAAAGAATTAAATATGATCATTTTGCCCCTCTTATAGAATTACTTCACTCCCTCAAACTTCATTGGAAATTTGTGGCTAGGCTGGAAAAATTAATTTAGTTAAGAAAGAGGGAGTTAACCCATATAGTAATATAAGAAACTATAAAGAGAATGATTAAACTAATTAACAAATTGTTTCAAGCGGGTCACAGCCATTTAAATCATATAGAAATAATTTGTGGGCTAAGTCACAAATAATATCCCTCTACCTATTCATTAAAGTAGGTCCCTGAGGATGTCAATTAAGTCACACTTTGTTAGTTTGATTCATTTACTATTTCTACTTGAAAATATTCCATAAATCAATCTGCTATTAACCTTCTGTTTGAAAGGTGATGCCTGCAGTTATACACAAAATTTGCTCACACACACAAATTCTCTTAAAAATCTACAAAATATAACAGGGGTGGGGAGAGCCAAACCTAATACAATTCTTGCTTATTTTTGTCTTACTTTTCATTCTTCAGATACATTCTAACTTCATTCATGTCCCACACATATGCTACTCGGTGTAAATACCCCAAGTCAAATCTGATTATCACTCTCTAGTATTTATTATCATTAACTGTTGCCTGGATAGGGGTATAGTACAAAAGCCTAATCATACTGCATACTGTCTAACATAATGACTTTCAAACTAGGTCTCCAAACTCACTTCATCTTCAATTTTCCCTTTCTTAGTTATTTGAGCTGCATCCTTCTGCAAGGTGGGGCCGTTGTCCCTGACTTCTTCCCTCCTCTCTCACCTCACATTTAACTCATTAGAAAATCTGACTCCATTTTATTTTATTGTTTTTGCCATACAATGACATGATATCACCATGGGTTTACATATGCTTCCCCTCCAGAACCCCCCTCCCTCCTCCCTCCCCCCCGGGAAATCTCGCTGCACCAGCTCCGAGCATCAATCCTGGGCTGGCGATTGATTAGACATATGATAATTAACATGTTTCAATGCCCTTCTCCCATATCATCCCACCCTTACCCTCATCACAAAGTCCACGAGTCTATTCTATACATCTGCCTTCCTTTTGCTGTCTCTCATGTTGGGTTCTCGTTACCATCTTTCTAAATTCCATATATATGCATTAATATACTGTATTGTTGTTTTTGCTTCTGGCTTACTTCACTCTGGATAATGGGCTCCAGTTTCGTCCATCTGAGTAGAATTGCTTCAAATGAATTTTTTTTTTTAAATGCTGAGTAATATTCCATTGTGTATATGTACCACAGCTTTCTTATCCATTCGTCAGTTGATGGGCATCTAGGTTGCTTCCATGTCCTGGCTCCATGTAATCTGACTCCATTTTCAAAATCTACCCAGAATGTCACACTTACCACAACCTCCAGTGTAACCACAATATCTCTCCTTCTCCCTGAGGTACCACACTAGCTGCCTAGGAGTCAAAGGATTTAGTGACATTGCTATTTAAAACTATTTCCATTCCCATCTGCTTATTTATGTGAACAAGCTTTCCCACTGTCTACATATCTAAAAGCCAAGAAGTGTAGGAGAATTGATGTTAACCCCTTGCTGCACATAGATAACAAAGTCATTTTTAAGAAGCGCCTGTCATTCAGTGATGCATTTTGGGTTATAACTTACTTTAATATTTAATAATGATTTCTAAAAATATATAAAATATGTATTTTGTTTTAGCAGTTGTATACTACTATTATTACTCAAGTGAAAAGAAAACAGAGACTTACGGTCATTAGAAATTTTAAAACACTAAGACTGAAACGTATATACTTATTTTTGATACATCAAAGTATAGAGGATGAGCAATAGAGACTTTCAGTCACGAAAGTACATTACAACAGGGAGGTGCAACATGAATCCCGGACAGCTCCCATTCTGACACTTAACAAGAAGGAAAATTACCTTCTAGTTTAGACATTGTTATGTCTGGGTCTTTGTTAGTGCAGCTAAATCTGTTTATTGACTAATATATAGGCATAAGTAAAAAGTAAACAGGCCTGGACAAAGATTCATTACAACAGGATAAAATTCTATGGGTAAATAGCACGGGTATAGGACTGAAAGGAGAAAAAGAAATAGTCTGACGCTGACAGCTGTTAAAGAAGAGTTTATCCACATACTTTGAAAAGTAAGCAACACAATCTTTCTCACAATACTCAACTCTGAGGTAAAAGACAGTAAGCATTCTGTAAAAACATGCTAGTCAATATAATCACTTCTTGGGAAACTCTGTGTGACTGACAGAATTGGAACTCAATGTCTTTCCATGGACTTGCAGACCAGATAGATATCCCTTCATTTAGAAAGGTGAAACTGTCAACAACATATTAGACTGGAAGACATGAGTGAATGGATGGATGAATGAATGAGTTGGATGTTTTGGCTAATTGGAGGTTCCCAAGTTCCAAGTCATCTTATAAAAGACAATAATATTTACTATTAACATTTCCCCTCTCATCCAAACATTTTGTGCCATGTTAACTGAAACTTCAGCTGTAAAGTTAAACATGTAGAAACATTGGAATGGCCACCAGAGGGAGCCCAAGTGTTTTTCTTTATGTACCAGGGCGCAAAGAGAAAAAGACAAAATACACAAAATATAAACCTGGGGGAGCCCGGGACAGGTGCATATGGGGCGAGGGCTCATTACCTGTTTCAGTAAAAAGAATATCTTGCTGAATGATAGTGCCATTTTTGCAATAGGTTACAAATTCCTTTTCTAGGTGGTTGTACATTGTTACGTTTTGACAATTTAAATAGATGAATTGGCTAAACATAATATTAAAAAAGCTCACATACCCTAAAACTAGAAGGTGCTGGGTAGACTGCCACCCATAATTCTCTCTGGGCTCCAAAACAATCCAGATGCCTTCTTCAGCTTATCCTCTTACTCTCTACTGTTTTCTCTACCCTATTCATCTTTGTAGTCAACTTCGGGTGTGGTTTCCTCACTTTGTTTGGGATTGGGCTATCAAATTACAGCACTAAATCAGTGCTTGGTGTGACTTGGGAACTGTTCCTTCTCTTGGCTGAGGCAAGTTACACGGACATTAAGATGAACAACTTTTCATTTGGCATCCTGCTGTCTTCCCAGAATTAAGCACTGGACCAAGTCCTACCAGGATGCAAGAGCACCTTTATAAGGCTTCCCAGACCAGTCTCTTCCCAAACTAGAACCCACTAGACAACCTCAGTGGTCCCCACACCAGGATAATGTCCCTGGGCTGAGGTTACAAACAACGGTATCATCTCGTTTAGAATGAAGCTCCAGGAAAGCTTAATGTAACGTTTTATATTTGCGGGCAGTGGTCAAGTTTGTGATTTCTCCCCCTGAGCTGTCTTACTTGATCTCCCAACAATCCTTTTGCTGTGGGTGTCAGGGAATCACCATTTTATCAATGAGGAAACTGAGGGCCATGGACCTAAGACTTGTTCAATGTTGCTGGTTATTAAGCATCAGGGACAGAAGTCAGTATACCTCTGAGGGCACAGAATGAAACAATGAACAAGTATTGAATCCAGTCATACTGGTGTCTTCTGAGACACAAATAAAATTCTCCCCTTCCTTTTCTGTCAAACTACAAGTAAGTAGAAAGCAAGATGCAAGTGAATTTAATGACTTTGCACTTGTTTTACTAGTTATTTTCATGGTATGCTTTCCTAAGTTTCTTTTTCATGTCTGGATGGGGTAATTTTATAATGTATGCAAATAAATTAGCAGAAACCAAATTAAATTCCACAAGGTTAGGTCCTCTGCTGAATGCTGCTAGATTTAACATGTTGATTAATGTCTTGAATATGGAATCAAAAGCATTCTTATTAAACTTGACAATGATACCCAATTGGGTGGGGGTGGCTGGCACTTAGGAGAACTAGAATGAAATTTAAAGTGACCTTGACAATTGGAAAAGGAAAAGAGGTCAAAATTCAATAGAAAGCTTTGTAGAGTGATTCATTCAAGAGAAGAGGGGGATAAAAAAAACAAAGGAGAACCATAGAAATCAGAGAGCACTGACTGGGCAATTATAGCAAAAAAGGAGCTGGAGATCAGAGTGAACAATAGGCTTCAAAGGCATCAGCTCTAGATCTGTCATTTTTAAAAGGAAGGCATGATATTGGGAGGGACAAATAGGGGGGAATTCAAGCTGATTCCCTAACAACATTCAAAAGAGATCAACCTTTAGGGGAAAAAATATGGTGCTTTGTTGGAACCCCGAAATGCCTGAAGCTTAGAAGCCAGATACTGACAACTTTGCAAGGTCTCCCAGCAAATGAGAGCCAGAAATAATGAAAAGTTTTTGGTTTTAAAAGATTCTGAAAAGTTCTGGTACTCTCTTCCTTTGTTCATGCAATGTTCTCCTTTCCCTTCCACCTGGGTAACATCTATTTTCCATCAAGAGGGCATGAAGGCTTTTCCTGCCCCTCCAGGAGGCCTGCCCTGAGCCCTCCCCTTCCGGGAACCCCACCGACCCCTCGTGTCTCCTGAGAGAACTTACTGGCAGAGTGCCTCACTCGTGTCGTTTCACTAGTCTTCCAGGAAGCCCCCTGGCCTTCCACCTCTATGCTGCTACTCCTACGTCGCTATAACTCCTACTCTGTAAATGAGGAAACAGAGAAGTAAAAGCTTATGAACTAACTCAGCCACCTTCACTTGACTAGTAGGCAGCAGAGCTGGACTTGACTCCAGCCTCGGAGGCCACGCCCCCACGCCACGCCCCCACTGCACTGTGCTTGCTGTGCTCCCATGCTGGCTCCATCCATCTGCAACTCACTGAAGTGTCAGGCTTTATTTTCATAGCCCCACATGGGGCTTGGGATGGATCAGTCCATATGCATTCAATGAAAGGTTTTCAAATAATTAGATGGCATTCTGTGGAAATTTCTGAATCATCCTTTGACTGAAGGAAAACAGAAAATACAACAAAGTTGAAGAGAATCTACACGTTTATAGAAACTGGAAATAAGAATTGTGAACAAAGCCAGATCATATTACTAAAAGTGGTGCTACAATTTTCTTTCCAAGGAATTCTAAAGAATGCAAATTGTTAAACATAAGTTTATAATGTGTATGTGCCTGTAAATGTACACGTGTGTGTATATGTACATCTATCTATAACGTAATTTTATCTGAAGGTAAGGAGAGCTACAACCCTCAGAACACGACCCTCCATTTCCTCATAGATAAAATGGTGATTCCCAGACACTCAGAGCAAAAAGATTGTTGGGAGATCAAAGAAATAGAGGAAAACAACAGAATGCGAAAGACTAGAGATCTCTTGAAGAAAATTAGAGACACCAAGGGAACATTTCATGCAAAGTTGGGCTCAATAAAGGACAGAAATGGTATGGATCTAACAAAAGCAGAAGATGTTAAGAAGAAGTGGCAAGAACACACAGAAGAACTGTACAAAAAAGATCTTCATGTAGATAACCATGATGGTGTGATCAGTCACCTAGAGCCAGACATCCTGGAATGCAAAGTCAAGTGGGCTCTAGAAAGCATCACCATGAACAAGGCTAGTGGAGGTGATGGAATTCCAGGTGAGCTATTTCAAATCCTAAAAGATGATGCTGTGAAAGTGCTGCACTCAATATGCCAGCAAATTTGGAAAACTCAGCAATGGCCACAGGACTGGAAGAGGTAAGTTTTCATTCCAATCCCAAAGAAAGGCAATGCCAAAGAATGTTCAAACTACCACATGATTGTACTCATCTCACATGCCAGCAAAGTAATGCTCAAAATTCTGCAAGCCAGGCTTCAACAGTACGTGAAGCATGAACTTTAAGATGTTCAAGCTGGATTTAGAAAAGGCAGAGGAACCAGAGATCAAATTGCCAACATCCATTGGATCACAGAAAAAGCAAGAGAGTTCCAGAAAAACATCTACTTCTGCTTTATTGATTACGCCAAAGCCTTTGACTGTGTGGATCGCAACAAATGGTGGAAAATTCTTCAAGAGATAGGAGTACCAGACCACCTTACCTGCCTCCTGAGGAATCTGTAGGCAGGTCAAGAAGCAACAGTTAGAACTGGACATGGAACAACAGACTGGTTCCAAATTGGGATAGGAGTATGTCAAGGCTGTGTACTGTCACCCTGTTTATTTAACTTATATGCAGAGTACATCATGAGAAATGCCAGGCTGGATGAAGCACAAGCTGGAATCAAGATTGCTGGGAGAATTATCAATAACCTCAGATAGGCAGATGACACCACCCTTATGACAGAAAGTGAAGAAGAACTAAAGAGCCTCTTGTTGAAAGTGAAAGAGGAGAGTGAAAAAATTGGCTTAAAACTCAACATTCAGAAAACTAAGATCATGGCATCTGGTCCCATCACTCTATGGCAAATAGATGGAGAAACAGTGGAAATAGTAATAGACTTTATTTTCTTGGGCTCCCAAATCACTGCAGATGGTGACTGCAGCCATGAAATTAAAAGACACTTACTCCTTGGAAGAAAAGTTATGACCAACCTAGACAGCATATTAAAAAGCAGAGATACTACTTAGCCAACAAAGGTCCATCTAGTCAAGGCTATGGTTTTTCCACTAGTCAGGTACAGATGTGACAGTTGGACTATAAAGAAAGCTGAACACCACAGAATTGATGTTTTTGAACTGTGGTGTTGGAGAAGACTCTTGAGAGTCCCTTGGACTGCAAAGAGATCCAACCAGTCCATGCTACAGGAAATCAGTCCTGAATATTCCTTGGAAGGACTGATGCTGATGCTGAAACTCCAATACTTTGACCACCTGATACGAAGAATTGACTCATTTGAAAAGATCCTGATGCTGGGAAAGATTGAAGGCAGGAGGAAAAGGGGACAACAGAGGATGAGATGATTGGATGGCATCACCAAATCGATAGACATGAGTTTGAGCAAGCTCCAGGAGTTGGTGATGGACAAGGAAGCCTGGAATGTTGCAGTCCATGGGGTCACAAAGAGTCGGACATGACTGAGCGACTGAACTGAACTAATTGAAAGGGAATTATAGAGTATTTTAACAGTATCAACTCAGGGGAACATGTTTGACACCAAATTATTATTAGAAAAGAATCCCAATTCTAAATGATCTGCAATCATTAGATTATTTTATCCAATCTGATAATACCACAATTTTCTCTCCTAAACCTAGGACACATTTTGCAAAGAATTTGATTTCAGTTTGTCAAAACAAGGACAATGAAAATTCAAGTACACCAAATAAATGATACTATACATATTTTAGTCTCACAGTCAATTGAGATAACATGTTATTAGCACCCAGTTACTAGGGTAAAGCATTTGCCTACTATGCGGGAGACCAGGGTTTGATCCTTGGGTTGGGAAGAACCCCTGGAGAAGGAAATGGCAATCCACTCCAGTATTCTTGCCTGGAAAATCCCATGGACGGAGGAGCCTGGTAGGCTATAGTCCATGGGGTCGCAAAGAGTTGGACACGACAGTGATTTCACTTCATTTCACTGGTGATGAACATAACTGCCTGCAGCACAGGATAAAATATTTCTGAAGACAGCGATGTACTCACCCATAACTCTGGAATCAGCAGTGTAGCGTCTTACTATCAACATGACATCACGTTCCTTGCCCAGCAGAGAGTGGGACTAATTCTCAGCAGCAGGGCCAACACTGAGCAGCCTCCCCTCAAGGCCATGCCATTTGTTAAAAAGGGAGAGCAGGCAGGGGCTGGCAGCTGGAGAGGTCGGCGAATATCAACTTCTTTTTATGATATTTATTTATTCTTTAATGATTATTATCTTCAACCATTAAACACTTCTCAGGTTCTCTGTGATATCTTGCTCAAGTCAAATTCTGATTAGAGAATAGACTGAGAACATATTCAAAGCAGGGTTACATGGTGTAACTCAGTGGCAGCCCTAGGAAACCATTCGCACGACTGCAGCATTCAAAAGCTCTACTCCATAAAAATGTAGACACGCTAACAAAAGAGCGCTGAATCAGCCACAAAATATCATTCATAATATTATAAAAGTCGGTCTAAAATACATTAAGGAACCATCACCTCAACACACCCCAAAAGATACCCTTTTATCAAGCAAACTCATCGCGAGCCAGTCCTGTGAGCACTGGTGAGCACGTTCAGAGGTTACAAACACACGGCTTAACCAACAGTGCAAGATCAGATCATCGGAGAGTTCCCTGCGTTATGCAGAGGAAGGACAACTGTACATCATCTTAAGAATGCAATCAGAAATAGAAACAGACTTATAGATATCAAAAACAAACTTACGTTTACCAATAGGGAAACATGGTGGGGGAGGGATAAACCAGGAGCTAGGGATGAAAACACACACAGCTACCGCATATAAGATAGATAACCAACAAGGACCTACTCTATACCACCCTGCACAGCTCCCTCTATATAGGGAACTCTGTATTCTGTGATAACCTCTAAGAGAAAAGAATCTGAGAAGAATGAATATATGTATAGCTGAATCACTTTGCTGTACACCTGAAACTCACACAACACTGTAAATCAACTCTATTCCAATAAAATTTAAATAAAAAAGAGAGAAAAAAATCAATCAGGATACTACTGCAGAAGCTAGACAGAGAGAGAGAGAGAGAGAGAAAAAAGCATGGACCAGCTTTTATATGAGGAGAGGAAGAGATGGAATAAGCAGCAGAAAGAATTGAGCAATGGCCTCCTGCCCCATAAAATACGTAACTCACAAACACAAAGACAAACATTTCTTCAGAGACCAAGAGCTGAAGTTGTCCTTGGCACCCTGGACATTAAGAGGCTGTATTTTTCAGGGGGTGGTGCAAAGTCAGTCCTTGCTCACTGAGCTCTGCTTTCTAATAAGCTAGCTAAGGAATGAGTGTATACACACTGCACGGTGCAGAGTTTGGGGCCAGCAACACTGCTAAATCTAATCTTCACTTTGGTGACAAGCAACTCGTCCTTCAGAATGAAAACAAGCAGCTTGGGATTTCCTGCTTTCAGCATTTGGTTGGTTTGCTCTCCTGTGCAGAGCGTCGCACCCTCAGCTAGTCACATGTGTATTGTTTCAGTGTGTGACAGCATTGATTAAACCATTCTCACCCTAGAACAGAGGGGCATGCTCCTAGGGCAGAGCTGTGAACTCTGGCCAAGGTGTCCTGATAAGCTCTGGATGCCTACTAGTCATGTTTTAAAGTAGGATTTTAAAACCATGCTCCATCATATACCATTGGTTTCAATTCAGTTTGAAAGCCGGAGCTGAAAGGTATTGGACAACAAGATCAAACCAGTAAATCCTAAAAAAAAATCAACCCTGAATATTCATTGGAAGGACTGGTGCTGAAGCTCCAATACTTTGGTCCCCTGATGAGAAAAGAACTGACTCATTGGAAAAGACCCTGATGGTGGGGAAGACTGAAGGCCAGGAGGAGAAGGGGACAGAGGGTGAGATGGTTGGACGGCATCACCGACTCAATGAACATGAGTTTGAGCAAGCTCCGGGAGATGGTGAAGGACAGGGAGGCCCGGCATGCTGCAGTCCATGGGTTCACACAGATTCAGACATGACTTAGTGACAGAATAACAACAACAACATCGGATCTTCTTTATCTTTTAAAGATTTTTTTTTGAATGTGGACCATTTTTAAAGTCTTTATTGAATTTGTTACAATATTGTTCATTTCATGTTTTGATTTTTGGCTCTAAGGCATGCAGGATCTCAGCTCCCTGAACATGGAACATGAAGTCTTAACCACTGGACCACCAAGGAATTCTCTAGGGAGTTTTTAATTTTTTTTTAATATGTTTTAAGTTTGTATAAGAATACACAATTTCCTTTTTCTTCATCTGGCCTAGAATCACAGCTAATCTATAATGCTAAAATAAGATGCTGTCATTTAATGGTGGAAAATACTCTGATTTGCTTTCTCTAACCCTGAAGAAGAGCAACAATAGAGATGTTATTATAGTCCCGAAAAATTCCTAAACTTGCTAACCTATTGACCCTAACAGTTACTTGCTATTTATTCTTCTACTGCCCTCTCCTTAATGAGAATTTTCACAAGGCACGTAAACTATGTCCTTACCATTTGCCATTTAAAAGCTTACGTCTTTATAATAATTTCTAAAATTATTCTTCATATAAATAACTCATGATCTTTTTATAAGTTTGGGAAGCTTAAGTAATCTTCTTAAAAAGAGACCTACCAAATAGTTTTGCAAGACCCCAGGCTTGCTTGTTATTAACTGCTGGCATCATTTCTTCCAAGGCTTGGGAAATCCTTGAGCTCTGAGTTGATAGTGCTTTGTATTGGGAAAGTATCCTTGCATACTTCAGAAGAAGCTTGCTAATCACACTGTCAATGCTACCACTGCCTAAAAAATGAAGATCTCAAATGATCCTTTTAGAAACAAGATGTTTGTAAATCAGAAAACGGGATTTTTTTTCTTAATATCCTCTGAGTCTATTTTCTGGTTCCTTCCATACTAGGGAAGAAACGTATAACTTCCTAAAACTACAAAACTCCTTAGCAGTTGCCTCTCAAAAGAATGGAGCACAATAAGCAACAAAGTCTGTCTAAGCAGAAAATATTATAGACAAGCTCGTTTCTTCAAAGGGCAACCCTAACATTCAACTGGAAAGCTTTCTTTTCATTGCGAATATTTTTATCTTCTGTGTTAAACATGGTCAGTCAGGTATGGCACTTACAGGAGACAGAAAAAAAGAAAACTTAAACAGATCAAAGAATCTATAAAGCCAAAGGCCTCAGACAACTGCAACCACGCCAAAATGGTTTCCTTGCTTTATTAGTTCAATGGTCATTTTTCTAATACTGCTATCAATTAGTTTACAGGTTCCAGTATCTGGTGTGATCTCAAGTTGAATGATGTTCCTATCAATTACAGTAAGTAGTAAACAAAATAATCCAGCAAGTCAGCTGTCAGCCTATTTGTTCCTATGAAAAGTGCAACTTATGAAAAGAAAGTTCTTTTTATGAAAGGTAAGCCTGGGTCTGAAAATACAATATGGCTGGCAAGGCAGCTAAAAACACCATGTAAACTGATGTCTGATATTGGATTAAAAGTTAAACATGGTGATTAACAAAATCAAGAGTAGGAGCTAGAAAAAAGAATCTATTCTTTACACAGAGAATCTGTTTGGACACTGAGACAATAGCCTAAGTGCTTTTGTTTCGGTCCACAGGCATATTATTGCTATTAGAGAAACATAAAGGGTCTATAATATTGCCCCGCATGTAAAGAAGGTAAAGTTAAAGGATCTCATCTGAACACAACTTATCTCTTATAAAGGAAGTAATTCAATTAACACCACTTTAAGGCTCTTAGGCTTCCTTTTATCTTTCTAGAGCTTCAGCCCTACTCATAAATGTCTTTGATCTTCTTTGCTTTATTTTGACTGATGGCATTGGAGAGCTTTCTGAATAACAAGCAGTGACATTGTATCCACTCTACCTACTGATAGAGAAAAAGTATGCTTCCTTTTACTAGAGAATTTGACATAGAATGACCCCCAACAAATGCAAATAAGCATGTATGATGACTAGTTACCGGGCAGATAGCCTGGCCAGCCCCTTAAATCTTTGAGGGAAAGATGCTGTTAAAGTCCTTGTATCTGACTTTCTGTGAACTTCAAATTCTTCTTTTGTCACGAAGTGAGCTACATGACAGCTGGTAAGCTCTCTACTTAGAATGCTGTGTCTGTTGTTCCAAGGCAGGGAGGTCCAACCTAAAGGTCACCGGGTGTCTAAGAGAGACTGACTTTCCTTTTGAAGTTTAGAATATTTGAGACCTCCTAGGGCCTGGCCATTCTGGGTGCGCTCTCCACACCACTGAACGTTGCTTGATGGGGAAGCACCAGATGCCCTTTTAGCGTCTTTATTTAGCTTATGATCCACACATTATTTGTTACAGTGTGCTTTGGAACATCCATGTCCAAAATGATGCCAAGTTTGATTACTTTAGAGTCTAAAAGCTATTTTTTAGACTCTCCATGAACCTAGAGCTTTACTCAACACACAAAGATATATTTTTAATAGCAAAATACCATTAGAAATGTTCACTGAACAAATTTTAAGAAGGGGTAGGAGACATTTATGTCAAAAATGTCCTTTGAACACTTGGTCCACATCAAAAAGTCCTTGAAATTTGGTTATATCCAAAAAAGCACATAAGCATATTTGGTCCACGATAAGTGATTTTGGAAAGGACAAATAAGAAGGTCTTTTTGGCATGGACCAAATGTCTCCATGGATGCTTTCAACAGGACCAAATGTCTTTCAAGGTTAAGGAGAGCCGTAAGATGTAAAAGGATTACTACTTTATAAAGGGTAGGATATTTTTCAGAGGAGAAAAAATAGGTAGTAAATGATATAAGCCTTGATAAAATACTTATTATAACAGTCTTCACATTTACTGAGCTCTACTATATGAATCTCTATACTTGCCACAGATTATCGAATATAATATTCACAATGGCCTCTTAAGATAGTCGCAACCAACATCCGCATTTTAAAGATGAGGAAAGGAAATGTAGAGAAGTCAAGAGGCTTGAACAAAGCCCCTCAACTAGGAACTGAAGTCCTCTGCTGAACCCCGCCAATGAGGATTTGATGTGACATTTGAAGCGATATCGCTAGGTCTTGAACCCAAGTTTGTGGCAGTGCAGCACCAGTTCAGAGGTTCCCACCAGCCCTTGAAAACCAACGTCATGAAGACAGGAAGGCGTTCAGAAAGCTAGAGTCAGACCTCTGAAAAGGAGCACAGAAACAGTCTGAGATTACCACAGACACAGGACCGAAAGCAGAGGAAAAAATAGAAAAGGGTGATGGTTCTGTAACACCGCCACTGGGTACAGTAAGCTGATACATCCCGCGACCACCAAGCACCACTTCAGATTAATCCTTACACACCTCCGCATTAACTCTTCCATGTTGTTGTCTCAATTTAGATTCCAGTTAATATCATTAATATTATTATTTGCATGCAAAGACAATGCCACTATACCACTAGCAGCCTTAGAAGGAGTACTGGTTCTTAGTAAAAGGTTTATCATAAACCACCTAGTCTCTTACCTGTTTGCCCTAACTAATTAGATAATTCATTATTTTTGACTTCCAAAGAGAAACATTAACTCTAATGCATTTGGGTGCATTTATAAAATCAACTGGCCTCAAATTTCATATTTTATATTCCTATTAAGGAAAAACAGTTTATTTCCTATGTGCCGTTAAACTAATGATTTGCTCTACTGCCATGTATGCATCATGGGAGAAAGAAAACACTTATCAACGTTTGCCCCTAGGATAACCTTTCTTCGTACTAGTTAATATCAAGGACATGTGATGACCATGTCAAAGCCATTGACCTTCTCCCCTTCATATTTCATAGTGACTCACCCAAAGATGCCAGAATAAGATTAGAAAAATATTTATGACTCTGTTGAATATGGATAAAGAACTCTCTTTGTTGATAGGGTTACCACAATTATTATTTTACCTTATGACAGTTTTTAGAAATTAGGCAGAGAGAGTAGTTACTCACGTTCTCCTTGTCAGGAATCCCTAGAAGAGGAAAGAGAGAACATAAGTTAGAAGATCAGCTTGTAAAACGGAAATTAAATCTCTTGCTGAATCAAATCAAGTAAAAATTTGATGTTTTCAATTTGTCTTTCCATAAAAATGTACCTAATGCTGCTTGGAAAAATAGCAGCACCTACCAAAATCTGTAACATAAACAAATCAATGAATCAGAGCAGGGCTATGTGCCAGACAACAAAATTTCATGCTTATTTTGCTTTTCTACCATATACTTTACTCTTCTAGAGGTAAAAATTCATCCTGCTTATTTTATACCATGCGAGCAACTAATTCCTTTGTCTTGAGCACCAGAACACTCCGAATTTTAGAAAAACATGTCAAACTCTTAAGTTGCAATGGTTATATTTTTACAAGGCAAACCACCTCACACCATTCCAGGGATCTGAACTTTGGGGCAAGTTGCACATAAAAACCACCAGCACACAATTTTTATTTTGGGCACAGCCAATCTTGCTACTTTCAAGTCAGGTGTGAGCACAGCAATGGCTGTTTCCAGGGATGTCTCAATCGCCTTAGCAAATAAGCTAATCATTCATCCATTCACTCATTTACAAACACTGGCTCAGATGGTAAAGAATCTGCCTGCAAGGTGGGAGACCTGGGTTCGATCCCTGGGTTGGGAAGATCTCCTGCAGAAGAGAACAGCTACCCACTCCAGTATTCTGACCTGGAGAATTCCATGGACAGAGGAGCCTGGCGGGCTACAGTCCATGGGGTCAGAGAGAGTCGGACAGAACTGAGCAACTAACACTCACTCACTCAATGTTTTTAGTAAGGAGCCACACAGGACTTAAAATACTGGCATTAAAAGCTCCAAGCGCCCATCCTAATAGGCAGCAGTAACCAGGAGAGGGAAGAAAGGAATAGATTATGAGGAAACATGCTCTAATTAAACTTTGACCCCCAAACTGGGATAGTATCAAGACATTAAAGCTCTGACAGAAAACAAGGGGATGGAGAGGGTTGTTCTCTCAAGCAGAGTGTTAATGAACATGTTTGCCATCACTTCCCAGATCTCTCAGAAAGAGAGCATCTCAAAGTCAGCACTCAGAAATTCATCTTGAATCCATCTAGCCATTTATCCCTCCACCTATCCAACAACCACTTGAAAAGACTAGATTTGACAGAATGAGGAGATACAGGGTTATAACAGAAGCTTACTTTCTAGGAGGTTTAATAAGACAAATGCAGTTGTACAAATCATCATATTAGAGTGGATAGAAATTAGGGTTATCTGTAGAGAAATAATATTGAAAAGGTGATCTCAGGCCAACCTGAAAGTTGGGTTAAGGCATTAGCAGTCTTTGAATTTCACTTTCTATGATTGGCAGTGGACCATCATTACAGGTTCAGAGCAACAGAGTCATATGAACAAGAAAAAGAAAGGAACGGATTTTTCAAAATTAAAAGACATTTAAGACATAGAAACTGGAGACAATGACATGGGTCCTTGATTGAAGTCCAAAGACATTCCTTTGGGGAAATTTGGACTTGGATTCAGTGGGGGCTGTTATTAAGAAAAATCATACTAGCAATTGGGTGTGATAATAGTGCGGTTTTTGCATGGGAAAATCTACATTTTCAAAAATGTCTGCTGAAATGTATACATATGACTAGAAGAAAATATGGCAAAATGATTATATGAAAATACCTGTCAAGTTAACAATAATCACATTCAAGTATTAAAGTTTAATATTAATTAAATCAAAGTGATGAAACTACAGGTGTTAACTATATCATCCTGTATGTTTGAAATTTGTCATAATGAAAAGCAAATTGAAAAAGTTCTGTATTAAGTCAGGTGTAGGCTAAACCAAGGGTGAAATAATGAAGATTCACAGTCACTGAGCCATATTTGCTCTCAGGTCAAGGGTGATGAGGCCCTCAGCCAGGGGGCTGCAACAGGGAGAGAAAGGGAAGAATATGAGCACCACAGAGGAAGGAGCAAGAGATGGACCAGTGATTAACCTCAGCGGGTGTAGGTGAGAGAAGGGAGGGCTCCAAAACAGTGGAGGCCTAGCACCTGGTATGGGAGGACAGTGAAGTTATGAATGGAAATAAGTTTTCAGCAGAAGGATGGTTTGTGGGAATCACCATGTGCTCCATTATTGACACTGTGAGTGCATGAGACCAGCAGGATGACCTGGTGGAAGGAAAACCAGCAGTCATGTGGAAAGTTAGGCTGCCTTTTGTAAGGCTCAAATGGAGGTACTGGTTTCAGGAAGGATCTGTATCAGTTGCAAGAAAGGATGCAACGATCCAGGGGAGAGTATAGAGAAAAAAAAGAAAAACAGCCAAGGCTGGACTCGAGTAGTAACAGAATTTCCACATGAGGGGAAGAAGTACCCATGAAAGAGACAAGAATACAAGTGGCCAGAGAGACGTGAGAAAACCAGGATAACTCAGTGGAGCATGGGACCCAAGGGAGAATGGAGACTGAATATGGAAACTCTTACTCAGCCATAGAGACTGGGGAATAGCAATGACTGAGTCTGGTTATTGGTTGGTCACTGGAGAATTTAGATGGTTCCAGTTGGAAGTCAGACTCTGAGGGGTTAAAGAATCACTGGTGTTGAGAAAATGGTAGCTCACATCATTTGGGTTCTTATTATACACCCAGTGCCCTTCTAAATGGAGATTCCCAGGTGGGGCAGTATTAAAAATCTGCCTGCTGAAACAGGAGATGTGGGTTTGATCCCTGGGTCGGGAAGATCCCCTGGAGGAGGAAATAGCAATCCAGTCCTGTATGCTTGCTGAGAAAATCCCACGGATAGAGGAGCCTGGTGGGCTACAAACCATGGGGTTGCACAGACTTGGACGTGACTGAGCACACACACACACACCCTTCTAAACATTCGATGCATGCGCTTCTTTCAGTCTTCAAAACAATCCTGTGAGGAAACTGAGGCACAGAGACATAAGTGCCTTGCCCGAAGCCACACAGCTAGGAAGCAGCACAGCTGGGGTTTCCAGCTTGCTTACTGATCATCCCTAGGTCAGCCAGAAGAGAAAAACCAAGAACAGGAGAAGAAATGAAAGGAAAGAAAGACCTGTCCTCCAATATCCACCTCTCCAAGGACAGCAGAGAAGCTGAGAAAGAGAATGCACAGGCTGCCCAGAAACATGAAACAGAGGGAAAGGGAGCTCACCTCAGATCCTGACCAAGCGAGAAGGGTCACCTGCAGAGAGCGCTCAGTTTGAGAGAGAGAGTGGGAATCCAAGGAGGTATTCAAGAAGACGCGAAGGGTGACTTTGGCTCTGAGGTGCTTGGACTGGAAGCACTGCTTGATCCATCAGTGTGTCAGTGTTGAAGTGCTACAGCATCAGAAACCCCAGGGCTCGCTGCCTTGCCACACATTCACAGACAAGAGCCGAGTCAAGGGACCCTGAGCCTCAACAAGCAACTCTCAGGGATAGTAGTGAGCGCTAAAAAGATGTTTCCAATGTGCATGCACAGATAGACTCAGGACACAAAATTACTTTGAGTCTAGTGGGCACCCATTAGGAAAGAGTATCACAGAGAAAAACTTCCTTTCTTTTATGAGCAGCCAGAGACCAATCGCCTACAAAAGGCTCGGAATTTGAAGAGAGCACGATTTAAGAAGAATAAAGAATGATTCATGCTGCTTCTTTCCTTAACAGCATCAAAATCAGCAAAAGGTGGGGCACTCAGGTGTCTACATGTGACTGAGATAAACACAGTTCATGAATCCCATTTTTAAAAGAGCCCCCAAACCATACTTGAAGATGAAGGTCCTTTGAGAAAGCAGTCTGAAGTTCCAACTAGCACCAGAGCATACCTCCCTCTATCAGCTAAGGCCACATAATTATACTCTGGAACAATTTTTTAAAATAACCCAAGAGTGGGATGGCGGGTCTGTTTATCCACAAAAGAGTCTGGAGACTTAATCTGTCAAGCTGGTGTTGGACATATTTTTTTTTTTTTTTTTGTCACATGAAAACACATACCACACGACAAATTTTTAGATACCAAGTGTTCATATTTTTCACTTACTGTCATTGTTAGAGCCCGTTTCCATAACACCATAAGGAGGAGCCAGAAGTCCTGCCATGTACTGTCGATATTTCTGAAAGACAAGATTGTAAACTCAGTGCACAGATATTTACTCACTTGGAGCATTCATGTATTTACATGTTAAAAAGAAGAAAAGCTGGATGTCAGTAAGCATCTGAGTCCTGTATTTATAGAGCCATGAAGCGTGCTGTCTGGGCTCTGTGGCCTAAAATAAAAATGCTGTGTTCTAAAGAGGTCTTCCCGGATGAGACTGAAAGCGCCCCTGCCTGGGGAGGGGGTTCTATTACGGCCCACTCCCTCCCGTGTTTGAGACTGATTAACCAAACGGCGTGGGCTTCTACCCTCCCCTCCACCTCCTGCCTGGCTTCTCACTCTCTCAAACACGGTCTCAGATTTTTGTGGAGGGAAAAGACATTCAGTTTTTATAGATGCAGATACAAATAAAAGTGCCACCTTCCTAACAGGTGAATGGCACTCAATCGGCCGTCTTTCAAAGCAAAAAGAAATGCATCTCTAGAAAGTGTCTGATGTGAAAGAAGCTGATTCACTACCATTTGCCAGCCTCCTTTTACACCGTACACCTGCCCATTACGTGACCTCCAAAGAACCTGTGGTATGTTTCAAATAGAATAGTTTGGCTTCATTTAGTACTATTTGGATCCTTCTGAATTTTCTCCCTCTGACTTTTGGTCAGATGTGCTCTAAAACCTGAGGCTCAGCAATATATATTAGCACCGGGAGTCGGTGCTGTTTTGAAGGAATAAGGCTTGGTGAGCATACAGCAAGCAGATCGAGCACCAAGTGAGAGAGAAGTGACATTTATGAAGAATGGAATATGAGTGCGAGACATCCTCTCTTCTCAGGTAATAAATACAGCCTCCTCCCCTTGCAGAAGGAAAGCTGGGCAATTTTGTTTGTTGCGTGGTGTCATGTATATTTATGGTTTATAATTACCATGGCACATAAATGTTAAACAGCATCAAAAGAATCAACACTTCATAATGTGCTTGTGGGTTACACAAACGTCAGCAGAAAAGACTTCATCTGTGCAATGGGCAGCTGGCAGCATGCAGTATTTGAGCAGACATCTGGCCCATTTGGTAGATTTGAATGGTGTTTGTAATGGAACATTGATGAGTCTCAAAAGAGCCTTCTTCTAGTCAAGATGTGACTAGCTTTTTTTTTTTTTTAATCCTTTTTTCTTCTCCTTCTGAGGCAACTATACCAACACCTGCATGCAGACATTCAAAATCACGATTTTTCTCTGCCTCTGAGTTAACTAATCACTCAAACATACCCATGGGAGCAATCCATCACCCCGAATTCCTGACATTTCCTTTTGATAATTTCCTTGTTCTGCTTTTCCTTTTTCTTATGATACCATCTACTCTTCTTCCTCATGAGAAAGCACCGAGCCAAGCACATTTCTGGGCATAATGTTATGCTGGACTCTGAAAACACAGGCTCAGAGAGAGCAGATGGGGGCTGGTTATGTTCTAAGAAGATTCTATGACCCCCTACAACCTTTTGAGGTATTCCTCTCACTGTGAGCAACTCCATTAACAGGCTCCTGAAACAAATAATTCATGTTAAATTAAAGGAGCAATTTTGCTTTGCTTAGAAATGTTGTTTTGGATGCAGCAAATGCATTTGTCTCGGGCACCTCAAAATCAATTTTCATGAGCTCCACAGAAGCACCTTCCTGACTCCTACATGAACAGGACTCTGCCTTCCTTTAGCTCCACAGCATGGGGTCTGGGGTTGGCTCATGGAGCCTGTCACCAGAGCTGTCACTCCTGGGAAGGGAAAACAGAGCAGCCATTCAGGGAGCAGAGTGTGGGCTGTTTCCGCATGTAGATGCACTGAGCACCTACTGCGTCCTCACTGTGCCCTAGACACTGGGCTCACTGCAGAGAAAGGGCAGACAAGGCCCTTCACACTTATAAAGAAAACATCAATCTCCTAAAACAGTACAGGAGTACTATTGTACTCAGTACAGCGTACTCTGTCTTGCACATAATAGAAAATTAATATGAATCTGTTGACTTTTGGAATGTGAATGGAAATTTTCATACATATATAAAAATAGAATATCACACCACATACTTAACATACAGCCTCAATAACTGTTAATTCACGACTAATGTTATTTCACCTATAATCCTATCCACTTGCCCCTTCCAGAGTTATTTTGAAGCAATTCCAGATATCATATCACTTAATCCAGATATATTTCAATGGGAATCTCTAAAAGGTAAGGATTGTTTTTTTCCCCCAAACAAAACCATAATACCACTATCTCAGCTAAGAAATGTAACATGTCCATAATATCCGGTCAGGTTCAAATGTCTAATTGCTTTATATATGTCATTGCTGTATTGAATTTATAAATAGCTTATTAGACACATAGATGAATGGAACAGAAAAGAGTGCCCAAAAATAAACCCAGGCATACATACACGGCCACTTAATTTACAACAAAGGAGCAAGACTATACAGTGGGGAAAGGACAGACTCCTCAATAAATAGTGTCAGGCAAACTGGACAGTCACTGGCAAAATAATGAAACTGGACCACAATCTTACACAAAAATTAACTCAAAGTGGATGAAAGTCTCAAACACAAGACCTGAAACCATAAAACTCCTGGAAGAAATCAGGCTGTAGGCTCCTTGACATTGGTCTTGGCAACATTTTGTTTGGATTTAACACCAAACGCAAAGGCAACCGAAGCAAAAATCAGTAAGTGGGACTACATCAAACTGAAAAATATTTGCATGGCAAAGGAAACAATCAACAAATGAAAAGGCAAGCTATAAAATGGCAGAAACTATTTACAAATCATATATCTGATAAGGGGTTAATATCCAAAATATATGAATATGAAAAATGCAAACTCATAGATACAGAGACTAGACTGGTGACTGCCAGAGGTGGAGGGTGAAGCATAGGTGAAATGGGGTTTAAAACCTATTTTTGCAGAACCCTGAGCTCCTGGAGGACCCTCAGGCAAGGTAGCATGCAAGCAGAGCCTTCAGCTCCTATGGCAACTTGAGTGTCTTCAATTTTAGCTGCTATAGAATTTAGAGTTCCAAGGGTAATTTCATTTGAAAGATGACTTTTGCTTCTGAAATGTATAAGTCTACAAACCACAAGATTAAATAATCTTTAAACTCCTAGCCAGAAAGATGCCGTTCAGAGAAGGCATTTCTTCTTCCATGAAGAAATCAACAAAGACCAAATTAGGATTTGCCTATGAAATATTGGGGGGGGGAGAGGAATAAATTGGGAGATTTGGGACGGACGCATACGTACCACTATAGATAAAACAGATCACTAGTAAGGACTTACTGTAGAGCACAGGGAATGCTACTCAATATTGCACAGCATAAAATAACACAACATTGTAAATCAACTCCAAATTTAAAAAAAGAGAAAAAGGGATTCTATTCTCTGTTAGACATCTATAGTTATAGACTGGCCAAAGGAAAAGTTACCAATGGAACCGGAAGAACTAAGAATTTAACTAAGATGCATCATAGCGCAACGCTGACCTTCTCCAAGTGAGGTATATAGACCCCCAGTGTAGCACCCAGCAGGACGAGAGGGGATGTGACAGGGGTTAACAGAAGCTCCTCCTAGAGCGTAAATTTTATTCTATGTCAAGTAGTTGAAAGGACTACTTTTATACTTTTATATTATGGAGCAGAAAACTAAATTTGCATACATTTTAAAGATTAAAGCATGTAACTTCAAAGAAATTTGAGCTTGCTGCTGGCTGCTTCTAGCTACAAAGGGTCTAGACCCCGGGCATTATGTATTGATTTCCTCTGCATTCAGAGAACATCAGTGGAAAAACCCAAGTGCCTCTCATGTAATGGAAAGCATGCAGATGCTGAAATCACACACAAGAACGGGTCACTTCTGATTCTGCCACATGCTACCGATGTGAACTTAAGTACGTTACCTCAGTTTCCTAGGTAAGGAACTTGGGATAATATCAGCTGTCTTTCAGGGCTACTGGGAGGATGAGAAATAAACTCTAAAGAAGTGTCCAGCATATATTAGGAACTTAATAAACGATTGCTGATAATAATAAAAATAACAATGATAATAACGAGGAGAAGAAACAATAAACAATCAAGAATGCATCACTTATTACTGAAGCCACTGATACACACACAACATAAAGACCCACAATACATCCACTGACCTGTCTACTAAAAGGAGTTGTAAAAATAACATCTTAAAGAGTAGATGTGCTTAAGTCATTTTACAATATACTGCCTATTTTCACACCCATATGGTAAAACAGTCCAAGGAGAAAGGAAAAGCACAAGAGAGTAAACCCAGAAATAACTGAACGAAAATTAGTAAAACCTTGTAGCCATCAGAACTGTTTTTGGTTTACAAAATCTTAAGCAAAAAAATTCTCTAAATTACAGTTGGCCAGTTTATAAGGCAAAGTCAGTGCATGAAAGAAGTCCTCAGGCTAGAGAGGCCAGAAGCCTGTCCTAGATGGGGGGAGAGATGTGCCACCGGCTATCTTAATGTTTTCTGAGAAAACTGAGAAAAGACAAAGTATGACAGTCTTGGGAAAGTTAAAACCTGGTCCATCTCTCAGCTCCTTCACTACCTCGTGAAGGCCACTGAGCAACGCTGGCTGGAAGGCGGTCAGAGCAGCCACCAGGCCAAGGGAGGCTGGGGGTAAGCCAACTCTGCTCCAGAGTCTGGAGCCCCAGCCCGGGCCGCTCCCTCCCAGAGCAGGAAACACTTCCATACACAGGGGCTCCACGTGGCCCGGCTGTGGCCCAGCAGCCAGGTACAGAAGTTGGGTGGCATATACTGGAGGAGCAGGCACAGTAGAGACATGTCACATTCTAAAGGCCAGTCTCAGCTTGCCGAGCAGGGGACTTCCCTGGACATCAGTGGTTAAGACTTCACCTTACAATGCAGGGGATGCAGGCTGCAGCCCAGGTCAGGGGGTGAAGATCCTACAGGCAGGCCTCATGGCCAGAAAACAAAAGCATAAAACAGAAGCAATATTGTCACAAATTCTACAAAGCCTTTAAAAACGGTTCACATCAAAAAATATATATATATCTTAAAATTTTTTTTTTGCCAAACAGGACCCACAGAGAATGAAGGAAGGCGGGCAGCTTGAACCCTGGCTGAATCCTCTGTGAGAAGAGAAGAAGGGGTCCCTGTAGGGCAGAACTCCGCACCCCGGAGGTCGAGACCTTCCTAGCACACTGAGGCCTTTCCTAGATGTTCTCCGAGCTGCTGCCCACTGCCAAGGCATCTAGGCTGCTGGCATGTGTCACCACATTCCCAGCAGCCAAGCAGAGACCTCGGCTTCCAATTAAGGCCTTTCCAGCAACTGTCCGCCTTCACCGCCAACTCCATCTACCTAGGAGACCATCAAGTTGTAGGAAAAGCATAAGCACCACCCTTAGGTTGGGATAGCAGCACTAGAAAAACATGACAAACAGGAAGTCGTGAGGATTATGGACAGGCCGTGCTGAAAACACCTGAGGGTAGGAGGGATGCACATATGCTCAGCACAGGGACACACTCGTGACAGCCCATGGTGGGCAGTGTCGGGGTTGGGGAAGAACAGAAGGGACTGCATCGGTGCTGTGGGGACATGTCCTTCATCATGTACCATTCATTACATCTGTACTAGATTCCCCCAGAGTATTAAAGCTGAGTTTGTGAAAGGTAATGACAAACAGGTCACCTGGACTTCATCTGAAAATATCCTGAGTATGCAGTAGAATAACTTAGAACAGGGATATAAAGTTTAGGCTCCCCCCTTTTTCGTCTGTTTCTTGGCAATAGTTATTTCTTTACAACTTCCATATGATATGTAAGGTATGATGGGGAAATGGACACAGCACATTGCTCTAAAGTCCCAGAGATCTGGAGAATTTTTAAATGTGTGAAGCATAAATGAGAGGGGAGAAACACAAAGCGGTTGTAAAGGGCAATCTCCCAGGAGAATTTTCCTGTTTACCCTTTTAGAGCCATATGGACTGCTTCTCTCATAGCAGGCCACTGGCTGGACCAGTTCACCTCTTTTGCCAACTTATTTTATTTCCTTGTTTCTTGATGTCTATAGCAGTGACCTCACAGGGCACAAAGAACTCTCATCGCCTCTTCAGTGATGTTTAATTCATCCTTTGGCTTTACTACAGCTATTTCTAAATGGAGGCAAAATTCTGCTTGCCAACTCCTGGCCATTTTAAATTGAGCTATAGTTTGGAGGGTGATAATGACAACACTAGCTCTAATGGAGGAAGTGTTCCAAACCTGAATCACTTAGGAACTGCAGAGTAAAGCCTGAGTAAGATGATACGGCAAGTGGGCAAATACAGTCTCCCTCCAAAATCTGTTTGAAATTCTCTCTCCTACTGGCCTGTGAAGGTGCAGTGATCCCAACCAAGAGGTGGAGGGACCCTCGAGTACTCTCAGGTGAGATCAGGACTGCAAAGAATACAGTTAGGCAGCCCTCGCTCAATCACAGAGAGGAAGTCAGATTAGCCCTGAAGGGAGGGAAGGGGTAAAATGCATCAGTCAAGGGGATGAGAGAGGCACAGTGGGGTCCTCATAGAAGGGTCCTCATGGGCTTTGCATCTAGTGAGGGGACAGCCATGCTCAGCTGATCATACAGTCATCTCAGTGCAGGAGCTGGAAGGAAACAAGTGCACTGAAAATGTGGCTGGGTGGTGGAGCGTGGGGCAGGTTCAGATATGGGGCTCCAGGCAAGGACATGGAATATGAGACTGAGGAGGCTTGGCGGTAAGAGCCAGGGGGCCTCCCAGGGAGAGAGGGAACAGGGGTGGTGTGGAGACAAAGAAGTGCGTCTGGCAAGAGAGGGGAAGTCACTGTGGACGCAGCAGGGCTTGGGCCAAATGGCGAGGCTTGGAGGCCATGATGGGGGTTTGGAACATTATCCTAGTACGACTGGAAGTGGTTTCAGCGGAGAAGTGACAAAGACAGATACGTGTTTTTAACAGATCATTGTGGCTGCTCTGTGGAGAATGGTTACGATGGGAAAACAAGAAAGGCATTAAGCCGTTAAGGGGAGGACAGGCCTGGATGTGGCCCCTCAAAGGGAGCTGAGTCTGGGGAAGAAGGAACAGAGAGGAAAGTGGACAGAGGGTGGTAAAGACCCTTTGTTCCTCAAGGCCAAACAATCTCCAACTGCTTAGACTTACTGATAATAAAGACTCAGATTTCTTGCTGAAGCACGCTCAACCCACATGCACTTTTAATATGACTAAAAGGTTGGGGATTCCAGGGGGCTCACTGGAATGATTATATTAATAATTTTAAGTTAGTGCACACCCTGCATCTTTGAGCATGACTTAGTTAGCCATGTGATTCAGTTAGCCACTAATTTGACTGAATTAGCCACGAGCTTCTCTTAGAAACATTCAAATTGAGAGGAAGAACACACAGTAGGTCAATGCTACTTAATTTAGTCATAAAATAAATGGCTCTGGGGCTGTTACTACACAGGAAATCCTCCTCACCTCTCTTTTTGCTAAGCCTGAACTTACCACAGTCCATCTAATGTATAAATGAGATTATGAGCACTGTCTCTACAGAGCTGCTGCCTTCTTGTTTATAGAAAATCCTACTGATTGACATTTTATTTAACCATATTTGTCTTCAAAGTGATGGATATATAGTCATTCTCAATTAAAATGATCAAGCCCAGTGCTTATGAAACTAACAAGAATATTGTAAAACATATCATGGGAACAAGCAAATTTCAAGCAAGTGTTTAAGTGTTGACACAGAATTAGGATGCATCAGTCATTTAAAAACCTAAAATTAACGATCATTTCACAGAAAATAATAGCCTGAGACTTTCATAAGAACACAGAAGAAGCTACCAACATTTTGGTTTTGCTTTCTTGCTCTACAATGTACTTTATAAAAGGCAGCAGGCAGAGCAGGAGGCGGATGGTGAGGAGTGATTTGGGAGGTGCTATGGTCTGGATGCATCCCCCCAAATTCTTGTGTTGAACTTCTAACACCCAACGTAATGTTGTTAGGACCTGTGGGAGGTGCTTAATGAAGGATCAGTGCTCTTCTAAGAGCTCCCTAGCCCCTCCTGCCAGGTGAGGACACAGGGAGGAGTGGGTATCCTGAGAGAGGGCCCTCAGCAGAGGGCTGGTGCCCTGACCTCAGACTGCCAGCCTCCACAACCATGAAGAATAAGTTTCTGTTGTCTAAAAGCCACCCTGTCTGTGCTATTTTGCTATAGCAGCCCAAACAGACTAAGACAGTGGGGTAAGAGGACTTTTCCTGGCCCAAACAGATACCTGAACTACCCAATTGAGAGGCATTTCTTTAGTTTTTGACTTTGTCCCTCAAAACTTGAAACCCCTGGGTCACAGGTACTATGCATTTCTGTGCTTATTTCCTCTAGAAGCATCCACCAGCTCCCAGCCGTCCCATCTCCTTAATCCCTATCCTACCCTGAAAGCCCAGGGGGCATACAGGATTCCAGCTTCTGCCGCATTCATGACTGGACAACAGCAGTGCCTTTTTCCTCTTTCGGATGTTGACAGAGCTCCACAGCCTGGAGTCGGCCACTTCTCAGCTTCAAATATGCTAGACCTTTGGAGCCTGTGTGTTCTGCTCACACACATGGGGCCTTACTTTCTCCGTCTCCCTCCATGGGTACCACTTCTATTCTGCTCCAAGCTGTGGTAAACAACCTTGAGACATCCACGTCAGTCCAGCACGCACTGACTGTCTCTGTCTGGGGAATCCTGGTACTACAGCACTGTGTGGTTCTCGAAGCTTCTGTCTATTATGGAATACTGTACTTCTTGAATCCCTTGAGTGGTTCCTGGTTCCTGTCATCCCTCCACATTAGATCATCCTGAACTTTTTGCTTTTAAAGAAGCGACAGGAGAAGCATGAAGCTCAGTCGATGCTGATAAAACAAGACCCAAACTCAACTCATCAAAAATCTCTAAATACTAATCAATTTTGTTATTTAAAAGAACATACAGTGGGATAGAGCAGCCGGTCTGCTCTACCAGAATTAGCACCAAAATGCACTCGTTAGTGAAAATTTAGTTTTAAGAGACCCATGTATGAATCTGCTGGAGAAAACTGGCAGCCATATATAAATAGATGATGGTAGAAAATGATTCATTTTATATATCCAACTTATTTTTTCATAATTCTGCCTATTGCTGTTGCTTTCTAAGTCACATTTTTAAATAAGTTTGCCTTTTGATTTTGTTCTAACTACCATCTCTATCTCCCACTCTTCCTCTCTAGTATAAAAATTGTTATTACTATAAAATTTATAAAAGCATGTGCTAAAAAATTTAAGCTACATGGTTTGTAAAATGAAAAAACATGATTCTCCCCTTTCACTCCCCTCCACCTACTGACGTACCCCACTACTGCTGAGTTAACCACTGTTGACACTCGTTTCTTCTGTGGATCATACGGTACATTACAGTTTGTCCTTTTTTTTCCTTTCCAATAATATATTTTGGATAGCTTGTGGTATCAGAACACATTTGACTATTGCTTTCTTGTTAGACACCTCACTTTTTTGGCTACACTCCCATTTAGCCCAATTGGGGGAAATCTGGAAAATATATTGAGCCTGCATTGTCAACAGATCTCCTCTGAGCTTAAGGCAAAAAGATAAAGACCATATACACAGATCTTACCAAGTGGTGATTTCAGTTGCATTCTTGAAAATGAGATAGAACTGTAAAAATTTAATTCCAAGGCCAACAAATATGCAAGCACATCACTCAGAAAATGTCTTTGATCTCTCGGATGGCTTTATCTAATTGGTGTCATTATGCTGTAACGCCATAGACTGCCAACTGCATTTTTTTTGTAAACTTGGCAAAGGCTTCCCATGTCATACATTTGAAGAAAAAACATTGCCTGTGCTCTCTCCCCCAAGACTGTCAGAAACAAAAAAGAAATTTAATTAAATTTCAGTCTCTGACAGCTTAAAATAATAGAACAGAAATTATAAAACATTATGGATGGTGACTGAATATTATTAGTGTTAAAAGGAGCCAGATTTACTGATTTTGATAACAGTGTTATGGGTTATATAAGAAAATGTCCTTGTTCTATTGGAACATACCCTGAAATATTTAATGTTTCGGGATAAAGGGAGTCCAATGTCTCAACTTACAAATGATTCAGAAAAAAATTAAAAAGAGACAAAGAATGATAAAGCAAATGGGGCAAAATGTAAATAATTGGCAGAATTGAAACAAAAGGCTTAGGGGAATACTTCATATTATTCTGAGTATATTTAAAATATTAATAAAATTAAAAGTTTCCAAGAAATGACAAGACATCAGAGTTGAAACTATAAATGATTACTCTCAGGGCATTTGGGGGCTTCCCTGGTGACTCAGATGGTAAAGAATCTGCCTGCAACGCGGGAGACTTGGGTTAGATCCCTGGGTCTGGAAGATCCCCTGGAGCAGGGAATGGCTACCCACTCCACTGTTCTTGTCTGGAGAATGCCATGGACAGAGCAATCTGGCAGGCTACAGTCCCTGGGGCCACAGTGTGGGACACAACTGAGCGGACACACTTGGTGCATTTATTCTGTCAACATCAGTTCAGTTCAGTTGCTCAGTTGTGTCTGACTTGTTGAGACCCCATGAACCGCAGCACGCCAGGACTCCCTGTCCATCACCAACTCCCGGAGTCCACTCAAACCCATGTCCATCAAGTTGTTGACACCATCCAGCCATCTCATCCTCTGTCGTCCCCTTCTCCTCCTGCCCCCAATTCTTCCCAGCATCAGGGTCTTTTCCAATGAGTCAGCTCTTCGCATCAGGTGGTCAGAGTATTGGAGTTTCAGCTTCAACATCAGTCCTTCCAATGAACACCCAGGACTGATCTCCTTTAGGACAGACTGGTTGGATCTTCTTGCAGTCCAAGGGACTCTCAAGAGTCTTCTCCAACACCACAGTTCAAAAGCATCAATTCTTCAGTGCTCAGCTTTCTTCACAGTCCAACTCTCACATCCATACATGACCACTGGAAAAACCATAGCCTTGACTAGATGGACGTTTGTTGGCGAACTAATGTCTCTGCTTTTAAATATGCTACCTAGGTTGGTGATAACTTTCCTTCCAAGGAGTAAAATCACTCAGTCGTGTCTGACTCTTTACGACCCCGTAGACTGTAGCTCACCAGGCTCCTCCGTCTATGGGATTCTCCAGGCAAGACTACTGGAGCGGGTTGCCATTTCCTTCTCCAGAGGATCTTCCCCACCCAGGGATCAAACCCGGGTCTCCTGCACTGTAAGCAAGATGCTTTACCATCTGAGCCACCAGGGAAGTCCATCCAATGAGTAAGCATCTTTTAATTTCATGGCTGCAATCACCATCTGCAGCGATTTTTGGAGCCCCCAAAAATAAAGTCTGATACTGTTTCCACTGTGTCAACATCAGCCTTCCCCAACTCAGCTCAGTTACAGGCTGCGCCCCCAATTTGTAGGTCCAGCGGCCTCTGCCTCTCCCACGGATGGTTTCCAAAGTGGAAGCTCCATCCCTACCAGATGGGAAGATCCAGAGCGGTCTAGGTATCTAGAATGCGGGGTGTGGGGCTAGAAAGGGCTACAGAGTCACAGCCTTCCCCAAATCCCACCCGGTGTGCTTGTTCACATTACTGGGCTTTGACCCTAACTTTGTACGTGTCCGTGCCTTTGCTGGGACTTAACTCCGACTCTCAGTGAAGTCCACAGCCTGCTGGTCCTTGTCTGCCCCTTCCCTGGATGTTTCTTGCCCCTTGTATCTCTAATTCTAGGCTGGCACACTGCCCAACCTTGACAGACGACCCCAAACTGCAATGCAATCACTTGGTCCAGGTGTTTGTTCTTCCTCTGCTGGCAAACTTTTCTCCAGGCCCTGGCCACCAGACCAGAGGACCCTCTTGGTCTCAATGCCATCTTGGATCAAGGGTGACTTTTCTGGGCTCTTTGAGTAGTCATTTTGATGGCTGGCCACAACCCTCAGGGGTCAGCCTTACAGCTTCTGTCCCCAGGTCTTCTGGGAAGTGCCTTCAGTTTTTCTTGTCTTCTCCGCACTAGGCTATCTTGAGGCCCAAGGACACCGGCTCTTCCATCTCCAATGCAGGCAGAGCTGAGGAGTCCAACTGTCCTACACAGAGTAACCTCTGATCATACACAAACACAGGCTGATTTCTGCTGCAATCTAGAAACTCAACTGCAAATGTCAACTCTCAGAAAATAGCTACATTGGGCTTTCCTATAAATCCTCTCTCTAGCCTTACAAGGAAAGAAACCACCTTTCCACCAATCAACACAAAATCTAAACAATGATACAAGTGTGCTGTGCTTATGAAAACCCAAAGTATAAAACATAAATTTGTGTTTTCCAACACTTGTAATATGTCAGTATTCTTGATTTTATTACAGGTTTAAATAAAATTCTTGATGATTTAAAAATGTCATATTTTGCCGCAATCTATATGGGATTTCCCTGGTGGCTCAGATAAGTAAAGAATTCTCCTGCAATGCGGAAGACCTGGGTTTGATCCCTGGGTCAGGAAGATCCCCTGGAGGGAAGCATGGCAACCCACTCCAGGAGTCTTGCCTGGAGAATCCCCATGGACAGAGGAGCCTTGTGGGCTACACTCCATGGGGTCACAAAGAGTCAGACACGACTGAGCAACTAAACATTAGCACAAGTGGACATGGTTTTTGGCTCAGATAGTAAAGATTCTGCCTGCAGTGTAGGAAACCCTGGGTCTGACTCCTGGGTCAGGAAGATCCCTTGGAGAAAGGAATGAATGGCTACCCACTCCAGTATTCTTGCCTGGAGAATTCCATGGACAGAGGAGCCTGGCGGGCTACAGTCCATGGGGGTCACAAAGAGTCGGACATGACTAATACTTTCACACTACTTTCACTGAATACACTGAGGTATATTTAGGTTGGGAGGGAAAAAAAATTAAAGCTTGCATCAGAGATTTAGAATGATTTGGAAAGAAAACTTCAGGGGGTGGAGGGGCTCCTTATTAAATATTCCTTATAAGCCTCACTGGGAGAGGAGATATTGCCAACTACTTTTCCATACAGCACACAGCTAATGTGGATAAAAAAGGATTCTTCTTCCTGTAGTGAAAATGTCAAGCTGAAAATGGCACCTTTAAGGAGAGATGTGGGGACAGCCCATGAGGAGGGCAGCCAAGTGAGGGACCCTGACTCTGGACCCCAGGACCCATGAAGTCTTGTCTGAACCTTCTCTTCCCACCCTCAATCCCCCACCAAATGATGACATTCTAGTTCATCTCTGCTCTTTCCTCCAAGCAGAGATGGGTCAGTCCAGTCTGTCTACATCCCAGAGCTGGGACTCCTGCCTGAGTGCCTCTTCATTGCACATATGGGTGTAGGGAGCTGGTCAAAGGGAAGGAAATTAATCTAAATGAAGATGCTGACTGGAGGGGGCCTGTCCAAATGGGCCCACAGAGCGATGGGGGCCTGGAGAAAGGTATGGAGTTGTTGGGAAGGATGGAGAGAAGAAAGCACCAACAGAGTTACTCAGAGCCAAGAGATGTGGAGTGTGAGGCAGGTGCTGGGTGGCTGGTGGGGTACACTCAGAGGGTTCAGGACTTGGCAACCATGTGGGGCTTCCTGGCTTTCCTACGCTGACCCCAGCTCCTCCCTTCTCAAGTGTGGCCCTCCTTCCCATCTGGTTATCCGGGGTGATGTCTACCTCCCTTTCAGATTTTCGTCATGATCTTGTTTTGACAATCTTCCATCCTGATGTTTGACCTCTAAACCCCCAATCTCCTATATGGAAATTCTCTTGGTACCTACATCCCTATTCTCAACTTGGATCCATTTCCAGCCACTGGTTCTCCTGCTGTCCCCCACCCCAAACTGGACTCCACACAGTTGGGCGCAGGTTGCTCCAATGCCTGGCTTCCAGCCTGCAGGCCCACCCCTCTGATACTGCCAAATAACATGGTTCCTCCGAACATCTCAGCCCCAAACTTCTCACGCTGCCATTTATGCTTCTCAGCTGCAGTTGACAAGAGAATTCTCTGCACACTGTAAAGTGCCATGCAGATGCTATGCCATGAAGCTAAGATATAAACTGGAGAAGGCAACTCCAAAGATGAGAATTTCTATTTAAAAGCAGCCTAGAGAATGTCCACCTTCATTTCATTAGTTTATCCAAAGCTGAGTCTGCAGAGAACACTAACTGTGGTGTAGTTTGTCTTTTTGGGGTGACAAAACTATTCTAAAATTGATTGTGGTAATGGTACTACAGCATACCAAAAGCTACTGAATCGTACACTGTGAGTGGACAAATGGTATGGTCTGTGGATTGTGTCACAATAATGCTGCTTAAAAGAAAGAAAACCCTAAATGGTCTACAGAATGTGACCCTAACTTACCCACTATATCCACCTGGCTGTCAGAGGAGGGGATCAGACAAAGATGTCATTTTCCAGAAATCCTGGGTAGGCTCAGCTGAAGCATATACCCTGATTTTACCTGCATGAAGCCCCAGTCTGACCATCCCTCCTGCAGGCAGCTCCCCAAACAGGAACACTGCACACCAAGAGAACTGGCATGTGTAGGTTTCCTGATGCCTATAGCATGCAGAGCTACGCCCTTTTTTCAGCATTTGATTTTTCCAAACAAAAGGAGAAACCAAGCATATAAAACCCAACAGTGAATTGATGAGCAACTTTGCATATATATAGAATTTCCAGGCAATAAAGCATGCTCTCCAACAAGCTTGTCTTTGTTTAGAGGAAAATTATGCTTTGCTTTCACACAATGCCCTCTGCCAAGCCCAGTGTGACCTCCTAATTTAAATTAGTCTTTCAATTGTATGATCGTTCCAAAAGAAACTAATTTTCACTACACTCATTCAGGGAACTTAACCAAAACTTGCATTTTTGTTGGGGGAGGTGGCAAACCCACACAGTGAGGTTTTCTGCTTTGCCACAGTTTTAAGATTAATCATTTTCTGAATATCTATAAATATTATTTTGATTATGTGAATGGCTTTAAATAACTGTTTATGAAAAACTCACAATACTGTAAGTCTGCAAAGAAATAAGCCTAATATAAAATGTGAGCAAGAGAATGATAACCAAATTGCACAATTATATTCTAATTTGTAGATTTTAATTCAGTGTGCCATAATGATTTATCCTGAAAATTATGTTATCTCAAAAAGAAAGATTAAAAAACTGATTAAGATAACTTTTCTCACAAATCCTAAAACACTTCATTCCCTGGGTAATTTCATTCTGTCCTACCTCAATAAGGACATTTCAAATCAAAGACCTCAGATGGAAGGTTAATAAATCTTGATGGCTTCAATAGGCTGTTTTCTTATTGTATGTTAAATTCTGTGTGAAGTTCAGCAGTTCATATAATCTGGCATAAAAGAGAGGGTTTAAAAAAAAGTTTAGAACTTGGCTATTCAAAAAGTGTCTTAATGGTATCTATTCCTCACTACTGGGATATTTCCCAGAAAGGGCTCCATTTCACTATAATTTTTTTCTAAACAGAGCTATGATAGAAGGGAATACCACGACCTTGGGGACCATGAGAAATCTGATTAACAGTGGCTTAATTTTTTTATTTGTCATAAATATACAGCTCATTCTATAAATTCAAAATGTGGACAAGTCGATCATTCTAAATGGCTTTGGGGCAAATTCTGTTTGTTTCCTGTTTTTGGAGAAAGTGTTATTTTTATCCTTTGCTTTTCTAACTCCCTCCTTGCCTATACAAAACAAGATATTCATCTCTGAATGCCCTTGGTAACCTAAGCATATATATCTTGGGGACAAATTACGTCAGCATAAAATTCAGAATTGGCAGTCTCAGAGAACAGAGTCAGAAGTAGGTTTGCTATTCAGTAAATTAAACCATTTTAGTGATAATTAAAATCACAGAAAATTATGAACAGGAACTCAGGAAATACACTTTTTTGGCAAGTTCATATAAGTCACAAATCAATACATACAGTTTAATCTCAGGTAGAGCAAGCATTGTAAAGTTTCACCAAAACCAAGGAGTAAGTGAACACTGAACTCTTGGGTAGGGGAAGCTGCAAAGGTGGAAAAAGGGTCTCAGATGCCTTAAAAAATATTCCCTGGCTCTGTTTTCTAGCAGTTGCCTGTGACAAGTTCCAAAGAGCCGAAATTTTAATTAAATACTATGGAAAAGTAGGATGCCACATCCCTTAAAAATAATCAGAGTGGCTCACAACAGGACAGGGAATCAAGAGTATAAGTACTAAAAGCAGAATCCAGCTGTTGTCGCAAAAGATTAAAAACAAAGAAGAACTGAAAACATTAAAGCAAAATGGTCAGAGGGATGCTGCCAAGGGAGCATTTAAAACAGACCCAGAAAGTAACAACAAACCGCTCCCCTCTCTGCCATCTTCCCTCACATACCAGAAGCCATAGGGAGCGCTCGAAAGAAAATTCAAAAAACACTTCTTCTGTTTGGTATACTTTGAAGATGCTCAGAGGACAAAGCATCAGTGAACACATGGAAAGTTTAAGACAGTTCAAGTCCAATTTTGTGATAATTATTATATAATGTTCATTGTCCACTTCAGAGGCCAAAATAGTGTGTGCAAATGCCTAAGTAAGTAGGAGCTTTTTTCAAAAGGTTGGCACACACTGGTGTAAGAAAATAGATGGCAAGACATCTATGCCATTATTTTGGGCTTCTCTGAAATGCCCCCTCAGAGCAAAGATATCAGCACCCACCTCTCACAATGTTACAGATGAGCTTTCTCTTCTCATTAAATTTTTATTCTTGTAGTCAGTCTCAAAGCTCATGGCAGACTAAATTCCTATTCAGACTGAAATGAATGTATCATTTTTTTCCCTACTTCTCCAGAGTCACTTATATGCACTTCCAGAATAAATCTTCGGCTTTTTACAAAGTAACTCTTCTATTCTCTCTCACTGAATCCTTTTCCCTAGAAGGAAGGAAAGTGGGAGGGGGTTACAGAAGAAAAGGAAGGAAAGGAAGGCAAGGAAGAAAAACGTAAGAACCAGAATTATAACCAGTATAAAGCTTAGCCCTGATTTTCTACTATAAGCCTTACAGTAAAATGTAGTTTAAAATTTGGATTCAATACCAGCAAGTTAACTGATGTAATACACCACATTAACAAAATGAAGAGTGAAAAATCATATTCTCATCTCAACAAATGTAGAAAGAGCATCTGACAAAACTCATCATCCTTTCAAAATAAAAAACTCTCAACAAATATAGAGGAAACACACCTCAATGTGAAGACCATATACAACAAGCCCACAGCTAATATCATATTCAACATAAAAAGCTGAAATCTTTTCCTCTAAGATCAGAATGCCCATTTCACCACTTTTATTAAACATGGTATTAGAAGTCCTAGTTAAAGCAATTATGCAAGAAAAAAAAATAAAAGAAGCATTCATCCCCTAAAAGAGAAATAAAACTGTTATTATTTACATATGACATACTACATTTACATACATATATAACCTTAGAGATGCCACCAAAAAACTGTTAGAATAAACATATTCAGTAAAGTTTCAGGATACAAAATCAATATCCAGAAATTTGTGGCATTTCTATACACTAATAATGAGCTACCAGAAAAAAAACTAAGAAAACAATCACATTTACAATTGCACCTAAAATACCTAGGAATAAATTTAACCAAAGAGTTGAAAGATCTGTATATTGAAGACTACTAGATAATAATGAAAGAAATTAAAGAAGACACAAATCAATGGAAAGACAGTCCAAGCTCATGGATTGGAAGAATTAATATTGTTAAAATGTTCATACTACCCTAAGTAATATACAGATTCAATGCAATCCCTACCAAAATTCCAATGGCATTTTTCACAGAAATAGAACAAACCTAAAATATGTCTGAAACCACAGAGACTCTGAATAGCCAAAGCAATCTTGAGAAAGAACAAAGCTGTAGGTATCATACTCCATCAAACTATATTAAAAAGCTATGGCAATTAAAACAGTATGGTATTGGCATAAAAACAGACACAAAGATCAATGGAACAAAACAGAGAACCCAGAAATAAACCCACATGTATATGGTCAATTAATTTATGACACAGGAACCAAGAATACACAATGAAGAAAGGATAGTCTTCTCAGAAAAATGGAGTTGGGAAAATTGGACAGCCTCATGCAAAAGAATGAAACTATATCACTATCTTATATCATACACAAGAATTAACTCAAAATGGATTAAAGACTTGAATGTAAGACATGAAACCATAGAACTCTTAGAAGAAAATAAAGGCAGTAAGCTCCTTGACACTGGTCATGATGATAATTTTTGGAATTGATATATTAAGAGCAAAGGCAGAAGTCAAAGCAAAAGCAAAGCAAAAATCAACACGTGGTACTACACCCAACTTAAAAGCTTCTGCACAGGAAAGGAAATCATCAACAAAATGAAAAGGCAACCTACAGACTGGGAGAAAATATCCACAGATACTATATCTGATAAGGAGTTAACACCCAAAATTGATAAAGAACTCATGCAACTCGATACAAAACAACCAAATAACTCAATTAAATCATGGGCAGAAGGTTTGGACATTTTTCCAAAGAAGACATCTGGATGCCAACAGGCACATGAAAAGGTGTTCAACATCACTGAGGATGTGGGGGAAAGGGAGCCCTTGCACACTCCTACCCTTGGTGGGAATGCAAGTTGAGGCAGTCACTATGGAAAACAGCACAGAGTTTCCTCAAAAAAATTAAAAGTAGAATTATGATATGATCCAGTAATTCTACTTTTTGTATTTATCCAAAAGGGATAAAAATTCTAACTCAAAAAGTTATCTGTATGCCCTTGTTCATTGCAGCATTATTTACATTAGCCAAGTCATGGAAACAATGTGTCCCTCAATGCGTGAATGAATAATGAAAATGTGGTGTGTGCGTGTGCACACTTGTATACATATGGTTGTAGGTCAATTATACCACAATTAAATAAAGAATCTGGAAGTCAATTTAATAGGAAAGCAATATTACATAGTGCAAAATGCCTAAAATCTCTCATCAGAGGTACACTGTTGTCAAGTGTCTATTTTTCATACATGAGGAAGTTATGAATGACTTAAAAGGTCTCTCCACAGACCCATATATAGAATTCATCAGACTCTAATGTTCTCCGTAGATCACTCCACACCAAACAGGCAGTAAGCGTGTTCCCTGAACAGCGGAAGAAGAAGCAAGAAGGTCGCACAGTAGTTTATGGGGACAGGCTATGGATCACCCTAAAAACTACATACCACTGACAATTGTGACGCGTCTTGCCCACAATGTGTCCTAAGGATGCACAGATAAGCAGCATTGTTACCGAGCATTTGAGCAGAATTTTCTCGGGACCTCAAGGATCGGACTGTAGCATTGTGAACGCAATATTCCAAGGAGGAAGGTGAAGACTGGAGATGCACTTGTAAGTGAAAACCATACTGGTGGTAGCAGGGAATCTAGCCATGATGAAAGGAATCAAGTTTCAATAAAGGTACTTTAGAGACATATTTCTTCAAGTCTTTGAGGCATTCTTGGAACGCTTTCTTCTTAAGAAAGTGCTTTCATCTCCTGACATGCACCCCGAATCCTTGAGGTTCTCCCCCAGGGCTGAGCTGTTGGTGCCTGGCTTCTGGCTTTCTCTGCCTGGCCATGTCCTTGCTTGGTCTCCCCTGCTGGGTCTCACTCACTCATCCGTCACAGCTTCTAATCACAGAAGGATGATCAACCATCACCATTGGATCCTATTATACTCTGGGCAGACTTCTAGCATCATTTCTGAGAGGTCATACATTCCCATTAAGCAGCAAAGTGCCTTATTTCTCTTTCTGACACCACCCTGCAGCATGGTACCTGACAAAAGCTGGGACCTCAGGAAAGTTGATTACGTAAAGTGTTTATCAGCTCAGTCGAGTCTGACTCTTTGTGACCCCCATGGACTGTAGCCAACCAGGCTCCTTTGTTCATGGGGTTTTCCAGGCAAGAGTACTGGAGTGGGTTGCATTCCCTTCTCCAGGGAATCTTCCTGAAGCAGGGATCGAACCCCAGTCTCTTGCACTGCAGGCAGATCTTTACCATCTGAGTCACCAATTGCATGGATGAATCTGTAATGAAGTGCCATCAATACATGGGAAAATGTTCATCATGAGAATATTTTTAATTTTCCAATTTTCTCTTTTAGTTATCAGTTCACAGTTATACCCCAAAGAATGCCACAGCTGAACCAAGCCATATGGAATGTTGGCATACATGCATGCCAGCCTGGCCAACGCCACATCCTACTCATTCATTCTATGCTCCTCTTTAATTTGTATTCCTTTGAAAGCAGAGCCTGAAATGAGGACTTGGATGCAGCTCATTTGGGAAGTGATCCCAGGAAGCAGGAGGAAAGAGCAGGAAAACAGACCAGGAAGGAGGAAAAGACAATACAGGCTGTGTAACTGGGTTAGTTATCCCCCTGGGGACCCACATAGACTGCATCTCAGAATTCTGCCTCCAAAAAACAGGTCTGGGGAATTTATCTGCAGATATCCATCCCCATTAATTGATGGGTTTAGTCAATTAATTAATTGATGGGCTACTTCCAGAGGCACTCTGTGCCCCCAAACATCTGAACTATCCAGAGGTTAGGTTGTATAAGCTCCTGTGGTTTAGGAAGAAGTGGCGAGGCAGGGAATAGTTGAGGTGGGGCACAGATGTGCACAGGAACTGTCCATCATAGCTGCAGCTGACATGGAAGGTGGGCCACAGCACACAGCTAACCATGGCTAGGGGAAGGGCCGGAGAAGGCAATGACACCCCACTCCAGTACTCTTGCCTGGAAAACCCCATGGATGGAGGAGCCTGGTGGGCTGCAGTCCATGGGGTCGCTAAGAGTTGGACATGACTGAGTGACTTCACTTTCACTTTTCACTTTCATGCCTTGGAGAAGGCAATGGCAACCCGCTCCAGTGTTCTTGCCTGGAGACTCCCAGGGACGGGGGAGCCTAGTGGGCTGCCGTCTATGGGGTCGCACAGAGTTGGACACGACTGAAGTGACTTAGCAGCAGCAGCAGCAGGGGAAGGGCAGCATAAGTAAATAGTTAGGGTCTTATATCATGTATTTCTGGATGATGAAGCTAAATTAAAAACTTGATTCCAAAATACAATTCATTAACTCCCTGGTGGCTCAGCTGGTAAAGAATCCTCCAGCAATGCAAGAGACCTAGGTTCGATCCCTGGATTGGGAAGATCACCTGGATAAGGGATGGCTACCCACTCCAGTATTCTGGCCTGGAGAATTCCATAGACAGAGGAGCCTGGTGGGCTACAGTCCATGGGGATGCAGAGTCGGACACAACTGAACAACTTAAACTGATAAAAAGAAAATGCTTAATGGGGCTACGAAGATGTCCCAGCTGGGCCTTGGGGACAGAGTTCCCAGGAAAATAGATAATCTTCCAGCTGATGCTTAGTCATATCTAAGATTTCTAATCTCCCCCAACCCTAGCCCTGACTCTAACCCTCCACATTTCCTTTCATCCCCAGTCATTCACGGGACCAAGGGCTGAGAATTGCCCTACATTCTTCTCATTCATTGGGACTTCTTTTCACCTTGTAAATTGGTCTCCATGACTATTTTATAAAAATAAGTGAAGGGAGCAGCAAAGGAGAGAGGAGGAGGGGCTTGCTGATTGGACTAAATTCAGTTATTTAAAGATGCTTCCACTTTCCTCTCTTGGGCTCTGATAATTGATTACAAAGAATTCCCATCTACCTTATATGCTACCTTATACGTGCAAACAACAGTAAATGTACACTGCTTAGCTTTCTGCAAGTATGTCTGATAAAGCTCCTTGTAGTCACTGTCATCAGAATTTTCTATGCTAGTTAGAAAAAGGACAGACCAACCGCAGTGCCTTTGTTATTTTTTACCTGAACCTCTGAGCACACTGTTTCTTTATTTGGTAAAGGTGACGTCAGGCACCCACCCATCCCTCCCCAGCGCACGTGCACCCTCCATTGATGCAGCCCATCTGCTTCTGCTCCCACCACGCGGAACAACTGTCAATGAATTTGGCCCTTTGTTTCTCGCAATCAGTCTCACTTTTCCAACATGAGCCTCTTAGCTTAATACTGGCCCAGAATTTTGAGATAAACAGATGTCATGGCAGTGAGATGAGGAAAAGGGATATAAAACCAGAAATTGAAGCTGGCTTCTAAAGAAAATGTCTTCTAAGCAGCGGCAGCACAGAGAGGGCTTGGGGCTGTGAAAAATACTGTATCTATCATAATGTATACATGTTGATACATTTGTCCAAGTTTACTGAATGGACAAGGCCAAGAGAGAGCTGTAATGTGCTGAGCCAGGGACTCTGAGTGATAATGATATGTCCCTGAAGGTTCATCAACTGAAATAAATGTAACACTCTGGTGCAGATGTTGATAACGGGGAAGCCATGGGTGTGGGGTGCGCAGGAGGTACACAAGAAATCTCTGCACCTTCTGTTCAAGTTTGCTGTAGAGCTATTAAAACTGTTCTTAAAAAACAGCTATTTTACAAAAATAAATAAATAGAAAAAAAGAGGAAGGGAGAAAATAGGGGGGGAAAAAGGAGAAAAATATAAATCAAGATTGAGAGAAATCAGAAAAGACCAGGGACACATGCCTGAAATTTAACACCTGTCAGATGTCACAGGGCAGTATTTGTTGAGGTCATGAAAGACAGTAGGTAAAGAAGGTAACAAAGGACAGAAAATCAGGGCTGATTTCTTGCAAGTCCTACCGGTGTTGTCACACGGGCCCAATGCTGAGACAGGCTCTGCCCCTGGTTTAATGCTCTGCTGTTTCCATCCTAGAATTGTAAATTTTTAAACAAAGGCCCCATGTTTTCTCTTTGCACTGGATCCCCACAAATTATGTATCTAGTCCTGAGTAAAATAATAGGAATTGTGAGACAAAATCTTTCCTTTGTAGGCTAAAGCACAGCACAAAAATATTTGCAGGAACATTCTCAAAGCACTCCCTCCCTTCTTATGGGTCCACATTAAACTGTCTTGGTTTAAAGACAGGAGGGATTTCAGACCTCCGTGTTCCTTGTCACACGCGTCCAGTGGATTGGTGCAGAGATGCAGGAGCGAACTGGTACTCTGGTTGATTCGTGCTGAGAGCAGGAAGTTTTAATGGACAGAGTTTTAAATGAATGAGATTCTAAATGGGTGAGATTCTAAACCCTCTTCCCTGGCTTCCTTATTTGCAGAAGTGGGAAAATAATATTCCCCCAAATAACTGATGACTACCCTTCAAAATGAGATTTACTCATCTACAGCCTAATTTCACCTTAAGGAAAAATGGCTCAAAAGTCATCTATAGTACTGCCTGATTAAAAATCTACTTTCCTTAAAAAAAAAAAAAAAAAAAAGAGCAAAAGAGGCAACAAATCTCCCACTGGTCCCCGGGGACCACTGTGGAAATAACTGTCGCCAGGCTTCCAATTCCTGACTCTGAGCCTTGACTGTTATCAGCCATCAAACTTCCTCTCCTTAAATAGAGCCACGACAAATGTCACCACCAGCTTTCCTCGGAGAAATCCAGGAGTCTGGCGTCAGAACTCCAGCTGCCAAAATAAAAACTCTCTAAATGGCTGTCGGTTCACGCTGGACCTTCCTTCCTCCCGAGTTTCTCAAGTCACTGTTTACCACCAGGATGAGTCTTCACATCTTGCTTTCAGTCTTCAGGAGTTCACCCTAGTGGTTTTTTAGCTTGACAGCTGTAAAACACTGAGACATAATTCCCTTTTTTCTCCTAGAGCTAAAGAAAATTACCCAGTGCCCCTTGGGGGCATTCCCCCCAAATTGCACAGATGCACAGTCCAACTGAAATGGTTTTGCACACTGTAGGAAGTTTTCCTTCTCAAAATCTGCCAAGAGAAGACACATTATCTACAAGTTTAAAGAAATGGTTTAGTTCTGAATCTTACAAAATGTCTACCCATACTTTTTAATTTTTCCTTGCTGATTAGCATTAAAAAGTGAGGCAGATACAAACAGAGATACACTGGTTAGTCTGAATATATGTATATTCATGTCCATTTGATTAAAGTTCATCCTTGTGTATAGATGTGTCCTCTTGTGAAACCTTATTCTGTCAGTGGAAATTGCAAGTGGAAATGACCTCCATGGGAGAAGAGGCACTTGTTAGTTGGACGCGATCCTAATTACAAAGTAGCTGGATGAACAGAGACCAAATACTGCCCATGTTTCTAGCAACAGGACATAATTTGGTCTCTCAACAATTGAAATCTGCTTGTAAGCAAACAAGACCTCTTTACTGACATTATTACTATGCATAAGTATTATTGCCAAAGCCTGAACAATGGAAGTCCAGTACAAATGGACTTCTTTCAGTATAAAACATGCTCAAAAGATGTTAAAAGCCCATTAACTTGAAAGTAGACAGTGTTATATGATCTCTTCCAGCTAAGTAGTAAGGCAAAAAAAAATGAGTGCCACAACCCTTAAAACGTAACGTTATTAATATTAAAGGAGAAATTCTAGTTTGTGAGTTCTCATTCAAATAGACTTTGACATGACACATGATTTTCCTGGTAGTTAAAACTAGGTCCAAATTGCCTATCAATCTCAGAAACTGCTTGTCAGCACTCACTCTTTCTTTTCCTCTTCTCTCCTTCCCCTCGGTGAGGCGGCATCTAGGAGGTGGATGAATGCTCATCCTCATTACCCCGTAAGTGGTCACCAGCCCCAGGAAGATGCACAGCTATGTTCTTCACCAGATCAAATTTCCCCCATCAGGCGGCTGGGGAATATGAAGCAGCTAGCAGTTAGCTGCTCTAGCAACATGAAATCACTATCACTCTGATAAATATGGGAAACTCTTGAAAAAGGCTGTTTTCCATTTTTAAGTTGCTCTTTCGTAGAAAAGTGGGAAAATATCAAGCTGATCATAACAAGTCAGATCATTAAATTAATATTGCAAAGGCCATTATGGATTCAGAACAGCTCTAACAACATTCACATTTTATAGATAAGACAGAGGCAGCATCAAGGACTGAGAATTATCCTTACTTTCCAAAAGGAAAAACTGAAGAGAGAATCAAGTTATTTGTGTGCAAATGAAAGGTGGAGCTAATATTAAAATTCTCTAATCTGTTCCTGCCTGCTGGAAGCCAGTTCACCAAACAAACACCCTCCTTGTTTCACCATGGAAATAAATATTAATGATTTTTACTAAGCATTTAACTCTCCAATTTACACGTGGTGTCTAGTCAGCCTACCCTGGAGGGTCTCTGTAAGGTGTTGCTGAACAGTTGAAGAGTCAGTGCACCGAGATGTGGGAGAGCTCAGTTAATTTGGAAAAGTCCCCTCTTTGAGCCTCAGCGTTTTGCCCATTGTAAGGGCATGACTGGGGAAAAGTGGGACAGAGTAGTTCCCAGTTGTACAGATGTGAGAGTTGGACCATAAATAAGGCTTATTGCTAAAGAATTGAGGCTTTTGAATTGTCATGCTGGAGAAGACTCTTGAGAGTCCCTTGGACTGCAAGGAGATCAAACCAGTCAATCCTAAAGGAAATCAATCCTGAATCTTCACTGGATGGACTGATACTGAAGCTGAAGCTCCAATACTTTGGCCACCTGATGCAAAGAACTGACTCATTGGGAAAAACCCTGATGCTAGGAAAGATTGAGGGCAGGAGGAGACTGGGGAGACAAGATGAGACGGTTGGATGGCATCGCTGATTCACTAGACATGAGTTTGAGCAAACTCCAGGAGATAGTGAAGGACAGGGAAACCTGGCATGCTGTAGTCCATGTGGTCGTAAAGAGTCGGACACAACTGAGTGACCAAACAGCTTTACAGATAAAAGTCTATAATTCCTCCAACTCCTGAACATGTTTCTGATTAACCCCACACCTTTCCTGTGCTTGGGTTTTAACATAAACACAACACTTCAATATTAGCCAGTCATTTCTTGAGCATCTACTTTGGGTCAGGCACCTGGGTGATGCACTGAACAAAGATATAGAATCCCATCCTCTACAGCTCATACTCTAGTAGGAGATTAGCATAAAGCTAGGAATTATGATACATGTAGTAATAATAAGTGCTTTAAGGCATATCTCTACAAAGTGCCCTGGGAGTTCAAAAAAGCAAAAAATGGGGGAAATTTTAGAAGCTTTACAAATGAGATTAAAAACCAGGTGGGGCTTGATAGCTTGTATGAGTTTTCTAAGCAGGAAAGAGGAGAGTGGTCTCCCAGGCAGAAGGAAAGGCATGTGCAAAGGCTCAGAGGCATGACAAAATCTGGTAAGCAGAAGAAATGATGAGAGCAGATGGTCATGGTTAATGTAAGTTTTCAAGAACAAAAATCAGCAGGAAAAAATTTTTTTTCCATGAAGAGACAGAGAAAAAATATCTTAGGCTCTGCAAACCATACAGTGTCCTTTGCAATTACTCCTCTACCACTATAACACAAAATCGGCCATAAACGATATGTGAATAAATGAACGTGGCTATGTTCCAATAAAACTTTATAAAAACTGGCAGCAGCATGGCTTTGGCCCAGAGGCCATAGTTTTACAACCCCTATCATAGAGATATGAATACAAAGGCAACAGATTGGAGAAGTTCCAATGGGCATTACAGAGATGCTTGAGAAATATCATTTTTGCTTTTATTTTTAGTAAAAGAATGAGATGACAACATTTGTATGCTAAAAACAATAATAGCATTGTGGTATACAGACATTTTCATATCTTGCATTATTAAAATAAAACCTTTAGCTTTCTTTAGTTCACTATACTCTGACATCCTCAAATCTAGCTGTGTGCTTAGTTGCTCAGTTGTGTCTGACTCTTGCCACCCATAGACTGTAGCCCTGCCAGGCTCCTCTGTCCATGGGATTCTCCAGGCAAGAACACTGAGGTGGGCTGCCATTTCCTTCTCCAGGGGATCTTCCCAACCCAGGGATTGAACCCAGGTCCTCTGCACTGCAGGCAGACTCTTGACTGACCAAGCTATTGAGGGAAGCCCTAAATCTAGCTGGGACATGCTTTCCCAAGAATATATAGAAATGGGATTCTTTTCAACCAAATAAGCATCTGGAAAACACTTACATAGCACATCATGTCCCACTTGGTCTGAAACACCTGGCCAAAAAAATAGTAACAGCTTTACCTCTTTAGTAAAAGCATTGCCTATAAAACTAGTAGGCATTACAGTGCAGAGGAATCCCATTTCTGTCTGATAAAGAGCTATAAGAAAGTGATACTATATAGCTACATAGGAAATGTTTTATTTAGTATGCAAAGCACCGCCCCTCCCCCCAAAAAAAATTCACAAGGGCAAATAATAAGGAAGTAAGAAAGGCAACATTTGCAGAAACTTTGTTTAAGGTCATACAGTCAAAAAAAAAAAAAAAAAACAAACCATGCTTCTACTATTGCGGCTTTTTTCTGTCAGAGACTGCTGGGCGCCAGGTCACAAAAGTGAAAGAGAGATTTTGCTGTCAGAGGGTTCACAGTCTAGAAGCGGGGTCAGCAAACATTTTGTAAAGGTCTAGATAGTAAACATCTTAGACTGCGAGCCTTGCGGTCTCTGTGGCAAACACTTAACTCTATGGTTGTAGCAGGGAAAGAAGCCAGAGATAACATGCAAACAAATGGGTGTGGCTGTTCCAATAAAGCTGTAATTGTTTACACATCCCTAGTTTAGAAAAAGAGAGGCATCATTGAAAATATGCTACATTGTTGCAAATATGCAAAGTCCTACAAAGAAAGGCATAGGGTTCTCTAGAAACAGCAGGTTAGAGGGGCAGGTCCAGGAAGGCTCCTGTGAGGAGGAGTTTATCCACTCCTCCTGGTAAACAAGAGAATGCATGCTAAGCCATTTCAGCGGTACAGGACTCTCTGCAACCCTGTGGACTGTAGCCCACCAAGTTCCTCTGTCCATGGGATTCTCCAGGCAAGAATACTGGAGCGAGTTGCCATGCCCTCCTGCAGGAGATCTTTTTCCCCACCCAGGGATTGAACTCATGTCTCTTATGTCTCAGAGAAGGCAATGACAACCCACTCCAATATTCTCGCCTGGAAAATCTCAAGGATGGAGGAGCCTGGTAGGCTGCAGTCCATGGGGTTGCCAAGAGTCGGACACGACTGAGTGTCCTTGCTTTCACTTTTCACTTTCATGCATTGGAGAAGGAAACAGCAACCCACTCCAGTGTTCTTGCCTGGAGACTCCCAGGGATGAGGGAGCCTGGTGAGCTGCCATCTATGGGGTCGCATGGAGTCGGACACGACTGAAGCGACTTAGCAGCTCTTATGTCTCCTGCATTGGCAGGCAGGTTCTTTACCGCTAGTGCCACCTGGGAAGCCCAAACAAGAGAGTAGGGAAGAACAACCCAGACAGAGGAATAGAAGTGCAGGGAAGCAGAGATGGGTGGGGAATGACTGATGTAGAGAAGCCTCGGTCAGGGGTAGGGAACATCTGGAAAACGCTTTACAAGGTACATCTCAGATGTAGCTGAAGGGCAAAAGCAGCCAGGCTGTCAGGGATCTTGGATTCCATTCTAAGGCAAGAGGAAACCACCAAAGGTTTGGAACTCAGGCAGAATTTGATCAGTCTGCATTTCCAACAGATTTCAGAGGTGTTGGCGGCAAGAGGCCACACCTGGAGACCAGCTGGGAGCCTAAATGACTAGGTCAGGCTTAGTTTGGCTTCCACCAAAAGCAGACCCTGAGAAAGGTCTTGGCTTCCAGGAACGTATTTGGGAGGTGATCTCAGGAAGCACATGTCAGAGAGTGGGGAAAGTAAGCCAGGGAGGGGGGTGGGGCAGAAAAGCCCAATAGTGGGTATACTGGTGAGTGAATTACTGCTGGGGGCCCATTGAGGAAGTGAGCTGCACACAGGTCAGCACTGTCCCTGTTGACCTGTGTGCAGAGAAGCTGGGGTAGTTGTCACCACTACTTGACCCTGGGAGCATCAGATCCCTGACACTTTAGAGCTGGCTCGTCAGCTGTGAAGATTCCTCAGCAGCCTGGGTGGGGGTCAAGGGTTGGGGGGAGGGTAGGGAGCGGGGGAGACAGGCCACTGAAGCTGCAGATGAATTCAGAAATGGGCCAAGGGTATATGGAGTGAGCTGTCAATTAGTAAGTTTTCCGTTTCATCAGAGTAGGCAAGAAAAATACAAATGATTTTCAAATTCTGTCAACATTCCTTAAAGCTCTCCCTTTCTATCAAAGACTGAAGGATGCTAAACTGAAGTGTGTTTCATACGTATTTTACATGACAAAATGAATGCCGTGCCACAGGGGCCATGTTCAGAATGTTTAATAGCTGAAGAGCAAAGTCTCTGACCATTCAGAATGGACCTTGACCTTAAAAACACACACAGGTGTGGATTAGCTGACTACCAGTCCTGCCACATTTTCTAAAGATGCTTCTGTTGGGAGGAACAGAGTGGGCATGGCTCAAAGGCAAGCACAGAATTTCCAGGTAAGGGTCAAAGCTTCTGGGTCTCCAGTTAGATAATGGATAAGAAATGTATGAACAAGCAAATGCTGCCCGACAGGGTGGCATGAGGAAGTCAGAGGTGATCTTGGGTGAATTCCTTGAAGAAAAAGCTTATCTGATGAGCACTGACATCGCAAATGTGAACCCCAGACAGGTATGTGGGTTCTGCATCTGAACACGATCTACTGACTGCAAACACAGGCTTTCTAACCAATCTACCTCCCCACTGTAAGTGGGGAATAAAAGTACTGGTTATCCAAATTACAGCCCAAGGTCAACCTGAGATTAAGGTCTTGTATCTGAAGGTAAAATATTTCAAACCGTGTTCACGGCTTCCAACTCAGAGACAATGCTGTCAGAGTGTCATCCCAGCAAGGAACGGCCTCATACATTTTAACAGCTCACTCTGGCTCCCTGGTCCTGGGGTAGAGTTACACGGGTAGAGGAGAATTTAAACACTGTGATCACAGGTCACTGTGGAAGCAAAATTGCTGTGGCGGCAGTTTAGTTACTAGAAGAAGCCTAATCGATGAAGACAAAAATTGGTCTGGTACCACAGCTGCTGTCCAACTCCATGAGTCCAATTATTTCACGGACTATATATATCATTCCCCTTCTAGACTCAAAAATGACTCTCATACATGGTTTGTTCTTTTCTACTAACCTAAATACAAGTTAAGGAAGCACTCGATACTCCTGCCTTCTTCCACACCATATTTTGCATTTAATTTCACACTACCCAAAGTAAGAGCTGGGTTGGGTTTTCTATGGTCCTGAGAACCAAGCATGAGTGGATTCAGACATTACTAATGGGAGCAGGCTTCTAATCAACCCCACCTTTTCTTATGGAGGATTCAAATATCTTTTGGTTAAAAGTTTTGCCAGGTATTTACCTGGTAGATTTTTTCTCTTTTTTATGTATTTATTTTTTAATTGAAGGATAACTGCTTTACAGAATTTTGCTGTTTTCTTGGAAGACTTTTTATTAATGTCTAATCCTATTCTATTACGTGTTTGACCAATGAGCTGGTCTTCTCAAGAGTCTTCAGCCATCTCTGATATGAATGTTTTGGGCCTCTTGCAGAGGAGACATATCTTTAAGACTGGGTTAAATTCTTTATATACATATTGATCATATTATTTACACATATTAAATATACTGCTTTAAAACTGGCCTCCTCCATGTGCTTGGTCATCTGCTGCTGCTAAGTCGCTTCATTCATGTCCGACTCTGTGCGGCCCCATAGACGGCAGCCCACCAGGCTCCCTCGTCCCTGGGATTCTCCAGGCAAGAACACTGGAGTGGGTTGCCATTTCCTTCTCCAATGTGTGAAAGTGAAAAGTGAAAGTGAAGTTGCTCGGTCATGTCCGACTCTTAGCAACCCCATGGACTGCAGCCCACCAGGCTCCTCCATCCATGGGATTTTCCAGGCAAGAGTACTGGAGTGGGGTGCCTTTGTCTTCTCTGGGGTCATCTGCTACCCTGCCCCAACTCCACCCTTCCAAGTCATCAAATAATTAGCAGTTAACAAATTCAATATTTAATGATATAACATGAGTAAGTACAACAATTTGACACAGAGCAACTAAAGGCAGGAAAACAGTCTGATGCTCCAAGTAGTCAGCACTTTAGAGCTCTTGGATCTAGTTTATGGCTCCTAACAACAGTTACCATGATGATGATGGAGATGGCGATAGTGGTGATGATAATGAGGTTAATGTTTGCTAGAACCTTACAATCTATAAAGCACTTTCACATGTTACCTCATTTAAACTTTACTCAACCTTACAATACAGTTATTAACAGAACAGATATCCTTATTTTTGCCAATGAAAAATGCATCTCAGAGAAGAAGGGACCTGCACATTGCTAAGTGACTCACACAGTTATAAACCAGAGGGTGAAGATATAAGCACAGACCTTGAGATTCTAGATTCTTCCCTCATCTCATGTGGCCTCCTACGTCCTCCTCCTCTGGCAACTTCTCAGAGTGCACTTATAAATTTCCTTGTGGTTGAAATTAAGCCTTGTCTTTCAGATATATGAAATTTAGCCTTAGAATCACTCCAAAGTCCTGCACGCCATGAAACAGCAGTTAGAGAGGCCCTGAGCCAGGCTCATTAACTATATAAAGAAGGCAAAACTGGGTCCATACACAAGGCATCCAGGGGTTTAGCTAGCCCCAGGGGACACAGGGGGCTTCCCAGGTGGCACTAGTGGTAAAGAACACACCTTCCAACTCAGGAGACATAAGAGATGCAGCTTCAATCCCTGGGTCGGGAAGATCCCCTGGAGTAGGGCATGGCAAACCACTTCAGTATTCTTGCCTGGAGAATCCCATGGACGGAGGAGCCTGGCGGGCTACAGTCCATAAGGCTGAAAAGCGCTGGACATGACTGAGGCAACTTAGCACACATGCAGAAGACACAGGAATGCAAAGAGGAATTCATTTCAGGTGGACACCCATAAAGGTTGAAAGAGATTGAGAAGCAAATATGAGAGAGAAGAGAAAAGCGTCAGCTCAAACAAGTCTGAAATCGAGGAAAAAAGAACATTAGCTAAATATTCTCTAAGCATTTCACACTGTGCACACCATGGCAGAAATCAATCTAATAAATCTAATTTGAGAAATTTAATATACATTTAGAAGAAAAATACTAGATCGACTTAATTATCAACAGCCCCTTATTAAAACCCACGAACACACCACAAACGTATTTTTAACACTTTCCCATCTCTATAGACCAAAGAGCGTATCAGCAAAATCTACTGGAATAAGGAATTTCTCCCCCTCTTTTCAGTTCACTTAACACCACAGGGTGGCAATTTTCATTACCTTTTTCCCCACCGTTCTCCATGATCCATTAGACAGCGGCTTCACAAAGTTTCATAAAATATTTTAAATGAAGGTACTTCATTGAGAGGCCACTGATGAATTTCTCTGATAAGGCACGCACAGTATTCTCTCTCAATCCAGATCCACAGAAATACAATTTTTTAAAAAAACTGCAAATGTGTTGGAGTAATAGCAATGCTAGCTATAACATTTCAGCACTTTATAATCACAGAGCCCTTTCACTTATAGTAACACAGAGTATCTCATGTAAACCCTACTGACAACTGAGAGCAAGTCTTAGGCTCCTTGTTAGAAAAGGAGAAACTGAGTAGCTGATTCAGGACATGAACCCAGTAGCACAGGCTGCTTTCTTCTGTTTCGAGGAAGTGCTAAAATCTCTGGTCCAGTTCAAGGGTATTATGTTGCATTCCAGCTAAAACTGTAGAATAGGATAGAGAATAAAACGTTTTCATGGATGGTAAGGACTTCATCTGTCTTAAATCTATTGATTATTGATGTCAAATAGGAGAGAACCAGATAACAGAAGTTACAAAAGTCACTCAATTTAGTCATTAAAGAGCTCAGTAAGCCTCACTGAGTCACTCTTATACAATTAAAACATGCATGGTTGTCTGGTTCCCAAGAACACATCATATTAAAGAAGAAAATTATGAAGGTGAGAGAAAAGGCTAAAAGCAGGCCACTGAGAGTAGTAAGAATTGACAGCTGACCATTTAGGAAGGTCAAACAGAAGAACTCAAGGGGCAGGGAAGCTGGGAGCCATGACACCCCCACACCCGTCCACAAGCTCCCGGTACTTCTGTGCCCCACACAGGACAATAATGCCTGCTGAGGATCACGCTCTCCAGGTAAGCGTCAAGATGCTCATCACTGTGTTTCGGGAAATAGAATCCACTTTTAAAATATATATTTAAAAATTGGTAACATAAGAAACAACCTGCGTAGTTAGAGGGGGTATTCGGAAAGTGTGACCAAGTAGAATGACTCAGTCTCAGAGGTTCTGGACAGTAACAGTCGCTACAGATGAACAATGCATGAATCCGTCTGTGTGCCCAGGCTTTGCTGCTGACGTGCTGCATTAATTGTCTCACTGAATCCTAACAACCAGAGCACAAGGTAGATTATGTTGGTCTCTTGATTTCACCGATGAGAACACTGAGACACAGGGAGTTTAAGGGACTTGCCCAAGTCACCGGCTTGTTAGGGGTGGTTTCAGGATTTGAGCACAGGCTGTTCAGTCCAAAGTCAACCCGTGGAGCCCACGGGCCACTTGGCTAAAAGTCCATGTACTGGTCTCGAGCTGTTGGCCTTGTACAGCCATCCAGCAGAAACCTCACTGTTCCAAAGTTTTACTTACCAATTAGTCATTTGGTAATTGAATTCAGGCTTTCCATCATTCATTCCACCAACATTTCCTGAGCATCAACTGTGTGTCAAGACCCTGGACAGGGTGCTGGGGACAAAAGATGAACAAACACAACTCCTGTACCGAAGAAGCTAACGGGGGAGGAGGAAGACAGACTTATCAGCAGTGAATTACTGAACAATGTGTGCTTATGGAAGGAGACTCTGGTGTCAAGGGAGAGGTGTCAATGTTACGCCTGGTAGTTAGCAGCCTAGAACTGTACTTTTTCAAGAGTGCGAGCACTACTGAAACTAATAATAGCCCTGACCCCTGGGCCTCCCTAAGCTTCCCTGAGCCCTAAGTCCAGCCAAGCTCTGGGGGCGGCAGGCAGGGAGGTAGCCAGCACAGCGTGAGTAACCCTTAGGTTTCCCATCTTTAATGATGGGAGTCTCTGGTTCTGGTCAGCAAGGGGATATGAGAGTCACACACTCTCTTCAATACACTGGTATGTAGCTGCCTTGACCAGCTGTGTATAATGCTCTCCCCCATCTGCAGGCGACGCAGGTATGTTTTCCAAAAAAGTATATGGAAAAAAAAAAAAAACCTCTCTTGCTTCATTATATAAATAAACCAACCACTACCAAAATAAAAAGGGCAAAACTTCCATTACACCCACCTTTGGTTTCCTGAACAGCTTCTTTGGGAAGCAATTCAGTGTACTTTTCCCAGAAAACTTAGTTGCAACCTCCCTATTTTTATGTATGTTTGATGAGTTATACAAAGAATACATTCTCATTATTTTAAAAATCAAATAATCAGAAGTATGCAGAGTAAAAAGTAATAGTATCACTTTGCCCCCTCACCCCAACCCCCCTGGCCAGCTCCACTATTAATAGTCTAGTATATATTATTCCAGAACTTTGTGCGTTTGCTTACATATCTAAGTATCCATATCAATTTATGGCTTTAGGTTCATTTTTAAAGTACATGGAATCACATCAGTATGTACTGTCCTGCAGCTCCCTGTTTTTAAATTAACAATATGGCCTGAAGACCCTTCTATATCACTACATACAAATCTTTAGCTTCTGAAACTGCTTCACGGTATTTCAAGTTATAGATAATTTTAATTTAATTAACCAATCCTCTACTGGTGGACACTTAGGGCTTTCCCAGTGATGCACTATTACAAACAATACTGAAAAAAAGACTTAAATAAATATCTTTGTGAATATTAAGTAAAGGTTTTGTTTTTCTTTTACTGAATTATATTTAACCCACAATACTATTTTAGCATCACGTTTAGAACACAGTGATTCAATATTTTATTTTTATTTCTATACACTTGATAGAAAGTTACTGTAAAATATTGGCTATATTCCCTGTATTGTACTTTATATCCTTGTATATCATTTTATACCTAATAGCTTGAACTTCTTAATCCCCTACCCTTGTGTCACATCTCTTCATTTGTAGCCACTGATTTGTTCTCTGTATCTGTCGGTCTGTTTCTGTTTTGTTATATTCATTCATCTTTTATTTTTAGATTCCACATGTAAGTGAAAACATACAGTATTTGTCTTTCTCTGTCTGACTTACTTCACTAATCATAATACCCTCCCAAGTCCATCCCTGGTGTTGTAAATGGCAAAATTTCATTCTTTTTTATGGCTGAGTATCCATCATGTGAAAGTATTTTTGGAGGAAAATATCTAGACCTGGAAACAGTTCTCCCAAATGGTTTTATTTTAAATTTTATAGATACTGCCAACTCAGCCACAAATTTTGATTCATACTTGTAACCCTCCCAACAGAGTATGAGAATACTTACTTCCCCACAACCTTCTCAACCCTCATTATTTATCAATTCTTTCTTTCTTTCTTTTTTTTTTTTTACAAATCTGTTGGGTAAAGAAAGCATATTTAATTGCTGTTTTATGTTTTTCTAATTGTGCTGTGCTGCGTGCTGTGCTAAGTTGCTTCAGTCGTGTCTGACTCTTTGCAACCCCACGGACTGTAGCCCACCAGGCCTCTCTGTCCGCGGGGATTCTCCAGGCAAGAATACTGGAGAGGGTTGCCACTCCCTTCTCCAGGTGATCTTTCCAACCTAGGGATCAAACCCCTGTGACATGTCTCTCCTGCGTCAGCAGGCGGGTTCTTTACCTCTAGCGCCACCTGACTACCAGTGGTATTTACATGTTTGCATGCAGGTGTGTTCAGTCAGGTGCAACTCTTTGTAACCTTCTGAACTGTAGCCCATCAGGCTGCTCTGTCCATGGGCTTTTCCAAGCAAGAAGACTAGAGTCAGTTGCTATTTCCTCCTCCAGGGGATCTTCCTGACCCAGGGATCGAACACACATCTCCTGTGACTCCTGCAATGGCAGGTAGATTCTTTTTCCACTGGGTCATCTGGGAAACCCTTTACATATTTACTGGCCACTTACATTTCTTCTTTTTTTTGAACTGCCTGTACATTTTGGTTACCTATTTTTCTAGCTAGTGGCCTTTCCTTGTTGACTGATAAGATACTTGATTTCTTTATTTTAGAAGGGAATGTAATGTGTAAGCCTTCTCATCTAGGAGATGCCAACTTGAATGTCAACCACAGAAATAATCAAACGGCAATCTGGAAAGTTACCATATACACCAGCTGTAATTTTAGTCCTTCCTAGAAATGAACAGACTAAAAACAGATTCCCTGCAGTCAGCACACACAGAATCCTTCTGATGCAACCTCACGTGGACATTAGAACACCCTGAAGTAAGGGAACAGGTGAGAATGTAAACAGGTCTGTCGGCACCCCTCAGCAACCATTTGGCATTACTTTGTGAGTGAGTAGACCAGGGAAAAGAAAATGATTGGGGGAGAAAATGTTGTTGGTAAACTTTGTGCTTGTGCTCAGTCCTGTCCAACTCTACTCCTCCATGAACTAAAGACCGCCAGGCTCCTCTGCCCATGGAATTCTCCAGGCAAGAATACTGGAGTGGGTTGCCATTTCCTCCTCCAGGGGATCTTCCCAACCCAGGGATCAAACCTGCATCTCCGGGGTCTCCTGCCTTAGCAGGCGGATTCCTTACCACTCTGGCACTAAGAGGTTGGGCAAAAAGGACTCAGACAAATAGGATGGAGGCAAATTCACCACAGTCATTTTTCTGCCTCTAGTTGTGTGCCCACCTCTCTAACCTTACACTTTGTGTTTCACATGAGGTGGTGCATAATTAATTCACTGGGAAGTGCAGATTCTAATGCAAAGAGTACCAACTTCAGTAATTTGTTGTAACAGATTCAAAGCCTAACTCCCACAGCAAATTAGTATTGCTGGCTGAGTCACAGAGGGGTCACAGACAAAGTTTCTTCACGTCTATCTGCCTCTATTCTTAGTAATCATCTTAGAGTGAGAGAACAATAAATAACAAGGATCTATTCAGATCTCAGACTTCTAGTATGTTTGGAATCACACAGCACCATCTCCCAAGTCAAGGTGGAAGTTCCCTCAGAGCTAATGCTCTCCAGGGCTGAAAAGTAGCAAGGAAGACAAAGCTGCAGACCAGCGGCTGGTGGGGTGTTTCCCAGGGTACAGGTAGCCAGGAATGAGGGAGAAGTCTTTGAGCTGAGAGGTGCATCCCAGGTGGGTGAGCAGGTTGTGTCTGGGTTTGTTATAGCCCATCAAGGTGAACAACGAAGCCTGGAGGAGCAAGGCTCTGCTGAAGTAAAGAGCAGCTCAGACTCCAGGTCTTGAGTTCTTTTCTTTAAACTCAATGGTGACAATAAGGAAGACTTTAAACGATTGCATCTCTACATATCTTTACTCTGTGCTGAATGACTGCGTGTTACTGGGGGATTAGGAAAGAGAAGGTAGCAGCTCAAGGGCCAAGGGGAAAGGCTTGTAGGTACTCTGATAGTTTCTACAAAGCACAGTCTCAAAATTCTGCCAAGGCTGTAACAAATGGATGACAGTGGAAATGTCTTGGCTTCCTAAGTATCCTCTAATAAATTCTCTCATATTTTACTTGTAATCGTAAATGTAATTTTAAACATACGTGTGTGCACACACATAGCAACATCCTTCTGAATTCAAAGTCCTAGCAGAAAACATGAGACTATTTCAAGACAAGAAGAAAACCAGGGTCATTCTTAGAGTTCTGAGGAATCTCCCAAAGCCTACTCATAAATATCAGCCATCTATCTCTGTTGTCTGGCTGCACTGAGGATTCAATCATAGGCACATTGTATTTACTGTGAAAAAATTATTGGACTTTGTATTCAATGATTTGCACTCTGTCCTCTAAAGTAGCATCTTCAATTAAAGAGCCCAATTACCTCGCCTGAGCTGGTGGTGTATTAGAACAACCAATTGCATTTGACTAATGCACCCAAGTAATGGCCATTCAATAAATGTGCTCCAGTCAGTCTGAACTGTTGTTACACAAAGACAGCCTGGGTGAGAGGGTTTACATCACTGCTGCTTATGAGGCTGGAAGGAAAAGCAAGAACAGCTTTAGTACTTCATGCCCTCAGACAAGATTTCAAAAATGACTAACGCACAGCAATGGGAGGGCATGTTTGGTGATATAATACTTTGTGGGGGATAACATAACTGCAACAGAACCCCCATTAAGTATTAAATAATATATCGTAAGTATATGCAACCAGGGCTTGGCAACTAGAAGGCCATCCAGCTGGCCTGAAATACTCCTTAACCTAAAAGTTGTAAATTATTAAAATAGGCATAACAAAGATTACTCACTCGAAGTCAGGCAGTCACATATTTTAAAAAAGAATAAAAATATTGTCCACATCAGTCCCTGAAGAGTTTTGTTAACAGATGCTTAAAAGTACCAGTAAAAACTCTTCACAATTAACAAATGCATTTGATAGCAACAATAAGGTTGAAACAATATGATAATCTACACACTGAAGAATACCTGCCTTCAGCAGAGAATGAAGCAAATTTGGAAGCAGATACAATTTAGAAACTAAATACAGGTACTTCAGTGATTTTTTTTTCTCAGAAATGGGATTTATTTTAGATAGAGAAATTCTACTATCTTTTAATACTACATCAAAGACAGGGTATGTACAGGAGAAGGATGCTGGACCCAGTACTGGAAAACCTGAACCTGGGTTCTGCTATCTTCTAGTCGTGTGACCCAGAACAAACTGATTAACATCTCTAAGCCTCAGCTTCTTTATTCATAAAAATCACAAACAGGACAATAACCAACTGCCATCCAGCACTACTGGGAGGATGAAGCAACCATGTAAGGGTAAGCTGGAAAGTGTCTGGAGTACAGAAGTTTCTCAGTGAAAGCTTTTTGGATCTGAAGGATTTATCCTAGTTTTACACATACTTGCCGTGAATGTCCATTTTCTTATTTCAGTAATATGCTTATTTCAAAATTTTGTTGCAACTCTCCGCTACAATTGCCTTCAGTGCCAAAAGCAGTTAGTTTCTTCCTTTTTTCAAAATGTATAATATCCATTTTTGTGGTCTTTGAAATGGGAAAATTACTGCCATTTTACAATTGCAACCAGAGGTGCAGAGGGTTTAAATGATTGGGTGAAGGGTATGAAACAGGTCAGAAACTGAGCTAAATCACCTAGATATTTTGCCCTGCCCTCCACTATATCGCACCTAACTCTGGACTCTGTGAGGCATTTCCAAGTTCTGAAAAGAAATTTCCTATGACTGCCACATCTCCCTTGAGTCAGCTCTCTCACTAGCAGACAGGATGCCAATACTCATCAAAATACTCTTCTGACAGCCTTGACACCTCAAAAATCAGGGGAAATGGAAGGCAGGTGAACTCACAGGTCTCTCTTTTGAGAACATTCCGAATCCATTCAGAATGTTTCACCGAAGTAAGAAAGTCTTATTCATGCCTCTCATTCCTTTCTGATTAGCAGGGTTTCAGATAGCATACAGGCTGGTTTGAACATGATGGAGCCCTACAGAGAGCAGTAACTGTCTCTTTTTTTCTCCTAGGAAATATGTGATTCTCTGTAAATTAAAAGCAGTGAGCCACTAGTAAAGTCACATATAAGTAGGTTACCTGAATCTTAAGTCAGCAAGTAATATATAGTTTCCTTAATTCTAATAGAATTTTTCTTAATTTGAATAATATACAAGTTTTATACCAAATTTTAAAATTGAGTTAATGGTGCTATAGCTCTTTTAAAAACATTTCAAAAGTTTTGATAAAAACCTAAATATTTCCAAGCTGCTGATTCTGCTAGCACAACCCCTAGACTACATTCAATTAGATGGCTTTCCATAGGATTTTTGATAAACTTAAATCTCAGTTTATAGAGAAGATAAAACCTGTAAAGTCATTTTAGGAATAAGAAACAGGAATAAGAAAGAGAAATAACCTCACCGAGCTACATCCATGCGTGCAGCAGCAGATTGCTGGCGATATCTGTGGTTATTCTAAAACATTCCATAGCAACTGAAATAAGCCATTACCACCTAGAATTAATTATATGGTTTCAGAATTTCGTTACCGAAGCCATAGCCCCATCTTTGGGCTCATTTGCTAGGCTGTAGCCACTCCAGAACAGGAATAAGAAAACAAATCCTGACATAAACCGATACAGACCACACAGCTGCTTAAGACGGATAAAAAGCTTAAAGATTGAGCTGGCATTTTTTTTTCCTCTCTCCCATGAGGCACAAAAGTCTTCACAAGTTTAACTGGACCCTCATTCCAAAAACGACATGATGGACAGCTTCTCAAATCTGGGAACTGGCTTGGCAGTATATGTATATGATACAGATATACCTATATAGATAGATACCGAATATATAATAGATTATAGCATACAGTGTCATGATATGAACTATATTCCTATTATGGGTTATCATATCATGGAATATGATTTTTAAAAGTCTGGAAAAGCAGTGCAGGAAGATACCCTAAATTCCTCTAATTAAGTAGCTCATTTCAGTGGCTCAGTTGTGTCTGACTCTTTGCAACCCCATGGACTGCAGCACTCCAGGCTTCCCTGGTCCCTATCCATCACCAGCTCCTGGAGCTTGCTCAAACTCATCTCCATCGAGTTGGTAGTATCATCCAATCATCTTATCCTCTGTCGTCCCCTTCTCCTCCCGCCCTCAATCTTTCCCAGCATCAGGGTCTTTTCCAATGAGTCAGTTCTTTGCATCAGGTGGCCAAAATATTGGAGCTTTAGCATCAGTCCTTCCAATGAATATTCAGGATTCATTTCCTTTAGGATTGACTGGTTTTATCTCCTGGCAGTCCAAGGGACTTTCAAGAGTCCTCTCCAACACCACAGTTCAAAAGCATCAATTCTTCAGTGCTCAGGTTTCTTTATGGTTCAACTCTCATATCCATACAGGACTACTGGAAAAACCACAGCTTTGACTAGATGGACTTTTGTTGGCAAAGTAAAGTCTCTGCTTTTTGATACGCCATTTAGGTTTGTCATAGCTTTCCTTCCAAGGAGCAAGTATCTTTTAATTTCATGGCTGCAGTCACCATCTGCAGTGATTCTGGAGCCCAAGAAAATAAAGCCTGTCACTGTTTCCATTATTTCCCCATCTATTTTCCATGAAGTGACGGGACAGGATGCCATGATCCTAGTTTTTTGAATGTTTTAAGCCAGCTTTTTCCACTCTTCTCTTTCACTTTCATCAAGAGGCTCTTTAGTTCTTCTTCGCTTTCTAACATAAGTGTGGTGTCATCTGCCTATCTAAGGTTATTGATATTTCTCCTGTCAAACTTGATTCCAGCTTGTGCTTCATCTAGCCCAGCATTTCTCATGATGTACTCTGCATGTAAGTTAAATAAGGAGGGTGACGATATACTGCCAAATTAAGTAGCTGCAGGCAAAATCATCAGTTACTACACAGTGGTAACAACAACAGAGGGAAGTGAGGCTGTAGGGAAGGAAGTGGAATGAGGAATGAGGTGACCTGAGGGTGATGCAGCACACCCAGGGCACTGTAGTTTCTGGGACTCCTCTTAATTTGAGCTGAACACCCTCCTGGGAGTGAAGAGTTCACCCTTGGGAATTCCCAACTACTAAGCACCTATAATTTCCTCTGTATTATCTCCATGAAGGGTGTCAGTGATGGCATCTGCAGCTCACATGGAAAGACACCTCACTTGTACATTTCATATCGTACACTATCTGAGCTTAGACTTCCCTTTAGGTATCAGATACAAACTCTGCCCTCCAGATGCCTATGTCAGACTGAGTGGATAAATAAGTGAGCGCTCATTCAATAATAGCAATAAAATTATATTAGGCTGGACATGTGAAATTACCATGTTTGGAAATCAGAAGTGGTTGAACATCAGCCATTTTTTTTGATTTAACTTGATATAAGTCACCAAAATGCAGTGAGGGGCCAAACAGCTCAGAGACTGGGCTGAGAACCTGAAGATTGGGGCAAATTGTTTCAAATACTTTCCCTACCCCCATATTCCACCCACAACAACATGGTGCTAAGTTGCTTCAGTTGCATCTGACTCTTTCCCACCCCATAGACTGTAGCCCGCCAGGCTCCTCTGCCCATGGGGTTCTCCAGGCAAGAATACTGGAGTGGGTTGCATGCCCTCCTCCAGGGGATCTTACTGACCCAGTGATCAAACCTGAATCTCTTACGTCTCCTGCATTGGCAGGCAGGTTCTCTACCACTGGTGCCACCTAGTAAAGATGGGTGAAGATATCTAAACATTAGAAAATAATTTTTCATGATTTTCAACACAAAATCCAACATTGTTTGTTCAAGAGTTTTGACTTCCTTAGCTTTCTACTACTTTCCTCAAAATAAGCAAGTATAAAATTAGCCACAGGGAAAGAAATTTTAACAAAAAGGTTTCCAATGTGTTGATTTTGAAGGGTTCAAAATAGTACCTACTAGTGTTTATTTTTAAACTCATCACCTTTCAACAAGAACACAATATAGAAGAATTTATTGAGGCCTCCAGCTCATCTTCTTTTTCAAGATAAACTTTCTATGTGACGACAACGTGACTGTTTCAGAAGAACTTTCCTGCATTATCTTATTTAGGCTTCTAAAAACATCATGAGGTGAGGATTAGCATTCATACTTTACCGAAAAGGAAATGAATTGTTCTACAGGCTTGCTTAGAGGAGAGGAAACCCAGTTCTGTTTTTCAATCTAACCTTTGACTTCTGATAGAGACCGTGATTGGCTTCAGATTCTGACATGCAAGCACCTAATTAAGCACGTACAAGATGCCAGGCCCTTGATTAGGGGTTTTCCTTGTGGTACTGTTCATCTTCTGGCAAACACTTGACCAGGAAGTCAAGCCTTTCTTTAAGTGTGCAAAAACTCAGGAGTCACAGTATTCAATTGCATCAAAATAATATAGCTCAGCTTCTAGAAAACATTCTCTGGAGAGAAGCTCTTCTCCATGTAGGCTCCTTCAATTGTTCATATTAAAGAAGGAGAAACAAGAATGAGACCTGGGCTGTGTCACTTAAGTGTCCTTGTATACACAGCCTCAAGTTGAAGAAACATTTCTGGGATTTTTTAAACAAAGGACCCCAACCTCCTGGTTCCCTCTATGCTATGTGACTCAGATGAAGAAGAATTTCCTTGTCCACAAAAGCTAAGGACAATATAAAGTGGTGATACAGAGTTCTTTGTTAATAAAAGTGCCTTTTGAAGAGGCTTTTCCAGGTGGACAATTCACCATCATCACAAATCTGTCTCAACCACTGCTCTAAAGATACGCCTAGAATAAGGCCTACCGAACAGTAGAGGTTAACGGATGAATGGAAACAAGCAAAGGAATGGCTTACAGAGACATGGGGTAGCCAAGGCCAGTCCCTCCAAGACTGAGGAACCTCCCAAAGAACAAAGATGCCACAACTTTACAGTGTAAGAAGTTAGTTGGCTAATACTAGTTAGCTGAGGACTGCTGTGCTTGTTATGCTCAAAAATGACACAATTAAAGATCTTTGCTTTATGCTATGAACTGTGGTTGATAATGTGGCCGCTCTCTCATTCAAACTTAGGACCAGCTCTCAACTGTTGTACGGATTTGGAGAAATTGCTTCTCCAGTCAGCTACCATCCAATTTCCGAACAAATATCAAAAAACTCCTGTGGAGGAACGCAGATCTAAAGGCAGAAGGACACGTGTGAATAATTATTGTTGTTGTTTAGTCACTAAGTCATGTCATGTCTCTGTGACCCCATGGACTCTTGCTGCCAGGCTCCTCTGTCCATGGGATTTCCCAAGCAAGAATACTGAAATGGCTTGCCATTTCCTTCTCCAGAGGATCTTCTCAACCCAGGGCTCAAACTCATGTTTCTTATATCTCCTATCTCCTGCACCAGTAGGCGGTTCTTTATCACTGAGCCACCAGGGAAGCCCTGTGAATGATTATAGCATTGCTCAAGTCTTTGGAAGAACTCCCATCGCTAGGATGGTCTGAAGACCACAGGACTCATTTTGCAACCCTGCTAAATTTAGTTGGAAACAGTAAGTACTGGAGAGGAGTTGCCTGTCTTTGTAGCTCAACACACCACTTGGCTGCAGAGAGAGCTGAGGCTGCTGATAGATTTGTCCTGACGCTAGTATTTTGGGAAAATCTTTCCTTCTGCAGGGTTCCAAATGTGGCTCAACAGACAATCACAGTTTTTACCACCATTGATTTTTAAAATTTATATTTTTTGCTTTTGTTTTTAAGAGTTCAAAGCTCTTCCTATGTTCCTCTTCTGGAACAGGAAGACTACAGAACCCTGCTTAGTCAAGATGAAACTGGAACTATAAACTTAGTCCTCAGAATTAACAAGAAGGGTCAGCTTCAAACTAATAGCTGCCTCCATGGTTTGGATCTCTGTATAAGTGGCACACCTTTAAAGAAAGCAGGAGCACAATTAATGGGGGAGAATTATACACCTGACTCCAACCCCCACCCCAAGGTTCCTTCTCCTGTGTAGGCGTGTATTATTAGGCAGTCTGCTCTAATTTTGCAAAATGAAATACAAGACTCGTATTTTCCAGAAGCACTGGGATGTCAAAAGAAATTTAGAGTTTTCTGTAGATTGCAAATGAACCTTGAAGCACAGGTCTTCCTTTCAGTTAAGTATTATCATTAAGGATATGAGTTTTGTGAATAATATTGATCAGAGAATATTTAATTCATGCTTTTATTATTTCAGGGATTGATTCCTGGGATGCTTGTTTTGTTAGGTGGTCCAATAATCTATTCATTTGTTCACAATGCAATTGCAAGCTGGAGGACAAGAGCCCGTCCACTGAAGCATGGCACACCCCCTCTGGTTTCTCTGTCATTGATTGCCACTTAAAATCTGGATCAACTTAGGTATGACATGATATGAATTTATGAAACATATTCCACTTTCTTCCTTCTCATGAAGTTCAAATACATTCTAGATTCTTCAACCAAAAATGGCTTTGAAGATATTTAATAAAAATGTAAAAAATTTTCTGACCCAAGTTATTCCATGTCACATAAACCTTTCCCAAATGTAGTCAGAGCTTGAAGGTTCAATACAATTTCTTAAATGTTACTCCCTTTACCTTTATAGATTGGCAGGGATGGACATTAGTCTGTGCCAATTTAATCAAGACAAAACTGGAAAAGGCCAATGGATTTAGTTTCTTCTCTCATCACAATTAATTATAAAGACCCAACACATAGCTCTATCCTCAGTAATAAATCCATTTTACTCACAAAGTGCTGAAAAGTTAGAATTTTACAATCATTGCTGGTTTTAAAATAATATATGTACATGTGGGTGGTGAGAAATCTGTTGAGATAAAGCAAAGGGTATGTTCTTGGACCTCTGTGTTTAGGTTCGAGTCTTTTCTCTTGGATGATTCCTCAGGCTACAAGTAAAATCAACTTGTTTTACTTTTACTTTCCAGTTGTAGGTTAAGATATTAAAGAGTGTGTATCTTATTCCTGCTGTGACATTCTGCCCCCTTCCCTTGCTGAAGTGCCTCAGAATCAGCCAGTGTTTCCCCAAGGACACAGGAAGACCTGCGGAAAACAAAAAAGCCAACTGAGGGTCTAAATAAATAAAAATTTAAATCCAAAGCACAGAAAGCCAAAGCAGTTTTTGTTTCACTAACCATTTTGGGGACAGAAAAGGCTTTTGAGTTCCAAAACTTTGTTTTAATTTGAAGGACAAATTCTATGAGGTTTGCACTATAAACAGTAGTGTAGGGAAGAATGTACGATTTCAGAGTTAGTGTTTCATCCCCAAAGGAGATCAATACAACAGAACTGATGGTGGTGGCGAGGCATGTTTAAGGGAGGTGTTTGGGGAGAGAAGAACAATTCAGGAAATTATTGGTGTGGGTCAGGGAAATAAAGAGGCCCATTATGGGGTCAACTCCCAGTTGAGTGAGGGGCATCTCTAAGCACAAACCTCCATCTTGCTTCCTGAGCTGAGGGTTAGAGTAACCCAAGCATGGAAGTCAAGAGCATGCAGACACTAACAGAAGGCTCATGAATGGATAGAAACCCCTCCCTACTCCTTCCAAAGTCAGAAAGGAACAGCGATCCCAAACACCACCTATATTTAATAGAACATAAAGAAAGATAAGCCTACAGAGACCAAGAAATAGGAGAGCACAAAGAAGCCAACGGAAAGCTGTCTTTCAAAAAGATGATGATCTTCAAAGCCAAATGCTGTACAAAGATTAAGAAATAAGAATCTCCTTCACATTCAGAACAAGGAGGCTGTGGATGGCTTTACCTGGAGGGATTTCCATGAAGTGGTTGAAGTAGAATTTAAATCACAGTGGGTTCAGGAGTGTTAAGAAAGGGAAGAAATGGACCCAATAAATGTAGACAATCTCTTTAAGAAGTTTGGCTATAAAAGGGGAGAAAAGGATGAGAATAGATAAGAGTATGTGGCAAAGATAAAGGTTTTGTCCTATTTTTTGTTAAGATGGGACTGGCGAAGTCCCTCTACATTCTGATAAGAAGGATCCCCTAGACATGAAATTCTCGAAGATATAGGAAATAGAGGAAATTGTACACATGTGGAGGAAAGAGAAGAGGAAAACTTCTTCTCTTCTAACTGGAGGAAAGGCAGGATGTATGAATACAAATGGGAAATTTTAATTAATATATATATTAGAATACATAAGGATAAAATGATAATTTGTCTGCTGAACTCTCTATGATTTGTGCTGACTGAGGTGAGAGGTGGGAGGAAAATGACCAACACCAGAGAGACTAGTTGCTCCACCTATGAAGGGATGAGAGAAGACAGAAAGGAGTAAGAAGACGAGGTGAACTAGTGCGAAGCTGGGGAGAACAGAGGAAGAGAAGAAACTGGCAGCTGCCATGAGGGGCCAGACTTTGCGGGGAAAGAGTTGTAAAAACAATTGTTCGAAAATCTAGCTATGTGTTCTAAGATTAGTTCTCTCCATCTTGGTTAACTCCTTAAGAACCTTTCAGTAAAGACCTTGGTTGTCTTCCAAGGCTTTCTGGGTCACGTTGCACTTTCACTATGTTGAACTGCCCTCGAAGCAATTGGCTTTACTCCAGGTAATGTAGGTAATAAGATTTGGTGGTAGGAAATTAAGATCTTGCATAGGAAGAGGTGAGACTGTCTGCCGAATGTGAGGTAGGGAAGTGGTTTGGTCAAAGATTGGGAGAAAGTAGAGAAGTTGTCACACGAATGGCAGGAGTGTACCAGGGAACCCTAAGACTCACTGAGCTATACTGAGGGGTCCAGTTGAGATTGGAGGTCAAAACTTGACTGTAGCAACCATCTGGACAGTGGTATGATTTTCTCTGGCAGTGCTTAGCAGTACGGTTGGATGCAGGACAAAGCACTCAACTGGATTGAGCACTGGTATCCAGCCATGTAGGTGTTAAGATTTGAACTTCCCAGTGCTAGAAAGGTTCATGTCTAAGTATCCAATACTATAATGCCCGACAAATAGGAATTGCTCAATAGATCTTCACTGACTAGATGAACAGGAAAACTGAAAATACTGGTAAGAAGGTGTTGAAATAACAGGTCATGGTGTCCACAATTAATAGAGAAGGAAGTGGAGACAAGAGGGGGGCTAAAAGGGGAAAAGTCAAAGGGACCAAACGTTCCTAGGAGATTTCTCAGGTCTACCAGTCACATAAGCAGTATCAACACTCAAGAAACTTTGAGTCTTAAAGCACTCCCTAGCAGCTGATCCAAGAAGCTATTAGGCCCAGTACTGGCCTTTAGTTCTTACCAAGAGCAACAAGCACATCCTTATATACTATCATCCCTCAGTATCCATGGGGGATTGGTTCCAGGACACCCCCAACCTTCTGTAGATCCCAAAATGTGCAGAAGAGTTAAATACCTATATAAAACGGTGAAATAGAATCAGCCTTCCAAATTTACAGATAAGGAACCTGTATTGGAGGGCTGCGTGTATTCCTCTTTTCAATGTTCAAAACTCCCTTAATACAGTAGAGCCTAACACAACACTGTAAAGCAACTATGTGCCAATAAAAACCAATTTAAAAAGAAAAGAATTTCCCGCATGTGATATCTTTCTCATTCATTCTTTAAACTTGCTGTTTCTCTTTGTTTATGAAATTTTGCCCTAGCTACCATAGGTTTCTTTCTTTCTCCTTTATCCCTCATCCTCATTCACTTTCCATTTTCAATTCGTGAAGATAATCCTGGCCATAGCAGATATCATTAAAGATGAAATTCATGATATGTCTGCAATGAAGACAAGGAAATCCTTAACATTTCAAAACTAAAGAAGTCAAGTCTCTTACAGTCAGTGAAAATGGATACATTTAAAAATAGTCACAGCCCATACCTTCTTACAATCAAACAGCATTTTCCCAAGCACTTGCATTCAAAACATTTTCCATTCTTAGAGTATTGCTTATATTTGAATTATTAACATAAAGTCTTTCTGCTATTAATATTTTATTGCAAATGTACATGGTTTCTACAGTAGGACGAGTTGGGTAGACTTTTGAAAAGTAGCCCAAAGATGTTTACAGTAGTGTTCTGATGAAGGATTTGAAAAGGAACTTTTGGACTACAACCTATATGCTGGGGTTTGGCATAGTCTTGAGTCCTGCTTGAATTTCCTGAAAAATCACAATAAGTTATTTCAGGAAAAACAGTCACCAACCTTTCTGACAAGTCACAATGAATGGTTAAATTCTGAAAGGTCAGCCTGCCATCTTTTGGCTCCCATCTCCTCTTTAAAACCAAGCTATTTTGAGAATTTCCATTCCTCATGCTCTTTTTCTTCCCAACCCTGACACTATTTGTATCCCCTCAGTGGCTTTTTTTTTTTTTTTTTTTTACTCAGGAAAACTTAAATAAGTTCCAAGATTGCCGAAGAGCCTTATTATTTGATGATTGTAGGTCTTGTCTGGGAAAAACTCCAAACATGGATTTGCCATTTTAAGCAATTCCTTTGAATTCTCACTCTATCGTCAGCAATAGTTCGGTATTATTGGTTTATTATTGATTTTTTTCCTTCCACTTACATAAGTTAACCAGGCACTCCAATTTTCTCTTCTCCCTTATGTTTTCTTAGTTTTTAAGTCCCTGAAGGACGATATTGTTTTAGCTTCTTGAGTTTTGGAGAACACACACACACAATACCTTGCCATTATCACAAACCCATAATCTTTTCCCCTTCAGCACCATCTCTATTTCTTCTTTATAATCTTCCTTCTTTCTCTTTACTCTACTTTAATATAATCAGCCGCCACATCCTGTCAATTTTCCCTTTAAAATATATTTCAGGTTCATCTTTTTCTCTGGACTTCCCACTGGCACTATCCTGTCACAGGTCCTCAAAGGTTCTTTTACACTCTCCCAGCCAGCTTTCCTGCACCCTCCTCCCCTCTCCACACCCATCTCCATGCCCCCCATACACTCAGTCCATATGGCCCATTATCCTGCTTAAAATATCCTGCGAGGGCAGGAAAGCACCTCTTATGCATTTAGGCACATCTCTTAATTCTCACAGTTCTGCATGATAAATATGATTTTCCTTATGTCATAAATGAGGAAACTGACTTGCCCAAAGGTTAAGCAGCTTGTACCAAATCACCCAACTTGTAAGTGTTCCAGTCACTGGCCCTTAAATTTGAAGAGGGAAGAGTTGTGTTGTAACAGAAAATAAAGCATTAATAGAATGGAGATTTGATATTTACTCTCTTTAAAGTCAAGGAATTAGACATATGTACAATTATTACCACATCAAGGGCAATGACTGTCAAGAGATGGGGTTTACACCAGACAAGTAGAAATCAGAGAGCCTGCTCTTAAAGAATTTATAATCTAATTGGTCAGAGTATGCATCTAGTACATGCTGGATACATAGCACATGCTAAATAAATACTTGCTCAAGACAGGACCAAGGAATGGAAGGAGTTTGCTAGTCTCCTTTTGGCTGGTCATAGGATGCTTTCTTAATATAAAGGGCTCTGACACTTCCTCCTAACCCAGTCCCAAAGAATATTAGAACAATACACTGTTGGGAAAAAAAAAAAGACGTGGAGATTACTGGGCTGCCTTCCAGCCACAGACCTATTTATTTTTCCCCTAACAACAAGATAGCTATTGCTGGATATTATTATGGGATTTTTCCATATGTCATTTAGTTAGGACAGTGACGACCCACTGCAGCCTTTTCGAGTGCTCTGGTCTTCTGCCAGCTTACCTCACTCTACAATTTTATCTTTGGTTTTTATTTTTATGACTATTCAAACTTCCCATTGCCTCACCAATCCCTCATTTGACCACTGCTGCTGTGGACTACACACCTCGACAAGGACCCCTTGGAAAGGGTCTTTCTCACTTGCGGTGGGCTCCTTTGAAACAAGTTCTTGCTGCATTCAACATTTTGGCAAACAAGGACAAGTTCAAGGAAACTGGAGGCCGAACTCGACAGAGCACTGGGTGCAGCTGCTGGCCCAGCTGTGCAATGATTCTCAACTGGTCCATTACCTCCAAAACTCAACTATTCAGCACAGCCTTCCCTAGTCCAGCACTCCTGTTGGTCTAATATATTTGGCAACAGCCATTATTTCAGAAATGAATGCTCATGTGTATTTATAGCAAATCGCATGCCTGCTCTATCAACAATTAAAGAGATTAGGATTCAGCAGACATATTCCTCTAATTAGGACAAGATGGAAGATACAGCATACAGAATGCTGCAGTTTGGTCAAGGTTTATTCTTCCCTAACAAGACTGCCATGTTGTCTATCATCACTCAAACAGCCCCTCACTCCTAGGGCCACCCCATTTCCTGCATGACATTCGCTGTGTCTGTCCCATAGAATTTTCAGGCAGGGGATTCTGTTTGCAACTGACACTTCCAGTTTCCCCTTCCTCCCTCCTTCAAACCACACTGGAGGCTTGAATGGACTGTTTCAAGGCTTGTTTTGAAACTAATGTGGACAGTACCATGTGGCCACTAAGTTCACGCAGTTACACCCTTTCCCTGAAGCTTTGGTGGATGTTATAAGCTCACACTTACGTGGTCTCTCCTCTGAACAAAAGCCTGAACTCGGTGTCTGGGCCATAAATTCCATCTTGCCTCGCTCTTGCCCATGCATTATTTAAGCAATCTTCTCGGTGAAGCCGGCATGAGAATTTCCCTCTGAGTAACAATCAGCGAGCGCCTTCCGCGCTGTTCTAACGGGAAATGTAGGCTATCTGAGAGAGTTCCACCCATTTACAGTCTTGATAATGAAATATGATAATCTAATTTGGTAAAAATAAACTGTGAAATCAGAGATTTGAGGCAAAAACTTTAAAGATGCAATTCAGACGAGCAATCAATGCTTATTCAGTTTCTGTACTATCTCAGCTTTCTCCCTGTGCAGATGCTTAAGTGATGCTAAATTAAATAATTGACAAATTTTTAAAACTGCTGGAAATTACCATCTGTACTTAATTTTGGAATATAAAAAAGTCCATAGAAAACACCCTTTATGATTATTTTGTCTAATAACAGATATGAAACAATACAAACATCCCAGTCATAAAAATATAATACGTTTCAAGCAGACTGGTTTACATATTCAAACAGTTTTTCAAAACAAAAGACCACAGGAGGAGTGAAAAGCTGGGTCACCAATCCATCTTTTCGAATGAATGGCAAAAGAACTGAGTTTTCGGTTTAAAATCTATCCCTCTAGCCCTCACCTCCCCACAAAACCAAAAACAAAACCCCAAAAACTCACCCACAGGCTTCCTATAGACAGTAATGATCACATCACTTTTTCACATTTCTCTTCTGGATAAACCCTGGGTTAAACTGTTCTCTGTTAAGAACTTTATTAGGTTGGTATTCCATTTATACAAAAGGAAGTCTAGGACTGTAAATAAACATGCTTGAGGCTTCCATGAAAACAGAAAGAGAAACAAGCTCCCTGCGTGGGAACACACTGGCAAATACGTGGATAAAACAAGCTGAAACTTACACCAGACTCTCCTCCCAGGTCCAGCTCGGCAGGAGCCCCTAAAGGTACATTCTAGAATTTTTTAATCCATGTTCTGCTCTTCTTACTGAGGGCACTACTCAGGCTCATGGTCAAGTTGCGATCAGCTTCTCCCTCAGTGATGTATGAGAGCTGGGCTGATTTATCTCGTCTTTCTGCAGCATATTAGCACTAATGTTCCTGCGTCTGCATCCTACCTTTCTTTAGCCGTAGCCCGGGCTTTATCATTGGTAATCTAAATTAAAGAGCCAGTGAACAGAAAAGGGTTGTTGTCCCCCACCCCTCCCTGTTTTCCACGAAACAATTGCCAGGCAGTCATTCCCGGACAAGGATCCCACTGTTTATTCTATGGAGCCTCCTCTTCAGCATCCCATTGAGATTGGAAGACAATTAATTGCAAAAGGAGAGGACCAGCGAGACTGTCTTAGTTCAGAGGTTTACTTACGACTTGTTCTCTTAAACGGGGCAGATGGCCTCAGGAATTACTAGAGAAAGCTGTCATTTGCCAGTTTTTCAGTCTAGAATGCAGAATTGACACTATTTACAACTACAGAGTAACTTGATCCTCTACTTACTGCCCAGGGTGCAGCACACCTTTCGGTGACTTTTTTTTTTTTCCCTGAGAAATCTCTTCCTTTCTCCACTGATGTTTATTTTATACGTGCTTCAATGTTCAATTTAATGTGGAATATGAGTGCTATGATTTAGCAAGTTGCACACAAGAAGCATAAAGTCCTATAAAAAATGGAAGGGAAAAAAATCAAACAAATTATTAACCTTGTTATAACTTTCTATCAACAAACCAGCTGAAGCAGGAACAAAACGCTCTATTTAATTCAGGAGTTGTCAGCTCCTGTAAGATACATTTAAAATTTTCTCCAGCTCCACAAATGTTTGGGAAGAGGAAACATATCAGTACATTTTCATATGAAAGTTTTTGATCTCTTGAAAATGTCGCCACCTCAGCAGCACCTCAATGCTTTTAACTCAGGTTTCCAATGATTACTGGAATACTACTAGGTCTGTTTTCACATTTGAAGCAACAAAACTTCTTTAACAGCTGTTAGGCAGCAGCATTTGTGGGTAACTATAGTAAGTTTCATCTTTATTTTGGGGTATTTTGTTAAAACCTTGTTTTAATCATTTTAAACATGTATACTGCATTTTTAACTTTGCTTTTGAAAATTAATAAACTATGACACAGACATATAATATAGACTTGCCACTTTTCATAGATTTAGAATATTAAAATTTCTAGTTCCTTAGTATTTGCATTGTTTCGATTTTTCTTTATTAAAACTATGTCTCTTGTCAGAAACGCAAAATACTCACATTCCGGGCCCTTGTGTCCCCTCCAACCCCTTCCAAAAAAATTTAATCTCGAACTTTCTGCTTCCCAGCTCTTCTCAGAATTGCAGTCAAGACAGCACACTCAGGAGGGTTCCTTGAAGACTATCCAGAGTATCAGTTCTAGATTGTATCTCTGGGTTAAATTTTTCACATTTATATCAATTTCTACACTCTAGAACTTGTTTATACTGAACTGCTATGCAAACATCCAGGGTAATTATTTAAAATTTTAAATTTGGACTTGTCACTCAGTTGTTTAAAACTCTGCATAGCTTCCCGTTATTCTTAGGATGAAAGCCAAAATCTTTATCATGGCCTTCAAGGACTCAGTTTTATTTCACTCAGAAGATAAGCCCACCTTCCCAGAAATGACTGGCTGGGATTCAGAACCATCAATCCATGAGGTATTGAACCCCTGCTCTTTACTGGCCAGTCAGCTCTGAGCATTGTATCCGAGCACCGGTATGGGATGCTGAGGGAATTCCAAAACATATAGGCCTTTTCTTTTAGTTTGAAAGTAACATACATGAATAAGATCTCACTATTTCACATGTCAGCTTATAAACTATGACAAAATCAATATGAAGCAAGTCCGACTCAAAAATGCAAAGTGAAGATAAAAATCAAGAGTAAAAGGAATAAGATGAAATTAAACGTTTGATAAATGTTAACTGAAACCGACTTAGGCTAGAGGAGAAAAGGGGAAACAATTAAGAAGAACAAACTCCAAATAAGTCTTGCTCAACCTTGGTATTCTTATGCTTCCAAGGTCTGTGGCTCACATGAGCTAAATTAGACTTACATTTTTTTTGAAATCAACTATTCCATGAATGTGGTTATGAGAGTCTTCCTAAATAATTTCTAGCTTTTCATTACATTACTGTTGATAGTACTCTCCTTCAAAAGTTCTCTGTATTTTAGTCACGAAAACAACCATATGATAAATTTCATTAGTTCCTAAATAAGATGGCCAAGGAGCCCAACAATACAGAACCCTGAAAATATGGGCTTTTTCATAACCTAAAGATCTACTTTGCAGTTAACCAAGAGCAACATGATCCTTTCATGCAATTTGTATGTAAGTTCATACATAAAATAATATGAACTCCCAAAGACATATGAAGCATCCACTAACAAAAGCCTGACATAGTCCAATGTGTTAGGAATTGACACCACAAGGCCCATGAATCCCACAATATGTCCAAGCTTCTCGCCACTGTTCAAATAATTTATACTATTAAAACCTCCCCTTGGAAGAAATTCTAAGGCTCTGAAACCAAACTACTGTGTTCAACTCATAGCTCTGCTATTTACCACTGTATGAGCTTAGGTAAGATACTTAAACTTAATTGTAGCACGGGTGTGTTAAATTCATCTGTAAAGTGGGATAATAAGAGCTCTGCTTCTGGTCATGAATGTAACACCTTCTCAGGTTATAAAAATCATAAACTTCAAATAAAATATTAAAAACAACAACTATTTGAAGGGTGGAGAGAGTTTCTGCCTGCTCATGCAGGCAGAAACTCATGGGAAGTCGACACTTGGAAGAATGGTTCTCCATAAATTACTCATTTTTTATTTACTCATTTTTTAAAAACTGCTTTACAACTAAGGGCAGGCCCAGTTGGTCAGTTCTGCAGGGTGGCTTTATCTCAGGTAGGAACTTGCCATCTTATTGGTTGGGGAATCAGAGGACAGCATTCAGAGAGAAGACAGAAGCTGGCAAAATTAAGGAGGAAATACAGGGAGAAAAGGAAGCTCCAAATTCAATAGATAAAATCTGATAAAATTTACAGCTGATGCCAATACTATACATATGTAGAACAGATTTCAAGCAGTCCAGCTAAGGTAAAAAAGAACTAACCAGATTCTGCTGCTATCTGTCACAGGGAAGACATATTTGGAATTTGGAATTCAAGTTCCATCAAATTAATTACCTGTTAAAATAAAAAAATTAATACTCTTGATGGGCATATAACCAAATTCAGAAGCTCTATAACATTCCACTCACAATGTCCACAATACATTCCAAAATTACTCATTATGCAAAGAATCAGAAAAATGCAACCGATCCTCAAAAGAAATGGTAATTCATAGAGACCAACTCTGAGATGATGAATATATTGGAATCAGCAAACAGAGTCTAAATCTGTTACTATAACCATGCCAAAGGATATTTTTAAATTCACAGCAGAGAAAAGTAAAGTACAAAAAAAGAACCAATTGGAAATTTGATAATCAAAAGATACAATATCTGAAAAAAATTTCACTGGCTAGACCTAACAGAGGAAAGTAATAAGTATCAGTGAACTTGAAGACAGAAAAATATAGATTATCCAATCTGAAGAGAAAAAAAACTTTACAAATGAACAAAACCTCATGTTCTAACTGAAATTCCAAAAAAATTGGAGAGGAAATAATGGGCAAGAAAAAAAAGTTTGAAGAAATAATCAAATTTTGCCAAAACTCAGTTTAAAAAATAACATAAGTTTGCAAATTCAAAAATTCTGATAATCTGCAAATTGAATAAATAAAATACAAAACAAAGTAAAAAATGATGCCAAGGGACATCATATTCAAACTGCTAAAATTCAAAGATAAAGGGAAAATCTTGAAAGCAACTTGGGGAAAACAGCATGAACAGGAGAAAACAATACTAATTTTTCATCACAAGTAAAGGAGGCTAGAAGATAAAGTAGTGATACCTTTAAAGCACCAACAGGAAAAAAAACAACTGTCAAGCTAGAATTCTATATCGGGCAAAAAAATTCTTAGACAATGAAGGCTTCCATTGTTTGCAGATAACACAACTGTTTCTAGTCATGTCTGGTTGTTTGTGACCCAGGCAAGAATACTGGAGTGGGTTGCCATTTCCTCCTCAGAGGATCTTCCCGACCCAGGGTTCTTCCTGACCCAGGGATCGAACCCAAGTCTCCTGCATCTCCTGCACTGCAGGCAGATTCTTTACCTGCTGAGCTACCAGGGAAGCCCTCATAGAAAAGTCATAAGAAATCTAAAATGGGTTAATAGTACCTATCTCATATAGTTGTTATAAGAATCAAATGAATTTAAATTTTAAATTCAGAACTGTGCCTGACGCCTAGTAAGCACTATATATGCATTAAAAATAAAAACAATACATCTAAATATAAAATCTGGGAGTGTTACAGATTAGCTTATTGACAACGAGTACAGATTTATTTGTCAGAATAGCTAAAAGAGAAGCTACTTTCAGGAATAAGATTATCTTTGGTCGGTGTCCCAGGTAATGAAAATGTTAGTCACTCAGTCGTGTCCGACTCTTTGCGACCTCATGGACTGTAGCCCACCAGGCTCCTCGTCCATAGAATTCTCCAGGCAAGAATACTGGAGTGGGTTGTCATTTCCTTCTCCAAGGTTATGAAAGGGTTCAGGGCAAATAATACTTGGGAGGCCTAGAGAATGGTCAGTTCTGGCATTCCTAAAATAGGAAGATGAAGTTTGTTATGGAGGTCAAACTGTTTGTTACAGTTTGTTACAGAGAGTTACTGTCTGCTGCTGCTGCTAAGTCGCTTCAGTCGTGTCCGACTCTGCGGGACTCCACAGACGGCAGCCCACCAGGCTCCCCCATCCCTGGGATTCTCCAGGCAAGAACACTGGAGTGGGTTGCCATTTCCTTCTCCAATGCACGAAGTGAAAAGTGAAAGTGAAGTCGCTCAGTCATGTCTGACTCTTCACGACCCCATGGACTGCAGCCTACCAGGCTCCTCCCTCCATGGGATTCTCCAGGCAAGAGTTACTGTCTACAGAGTTACAATATTATATGTGATCTATTATATGTATAAAATTATATAAACTAATCCAGTTGTGTCTAATGAGCAAATAACTTGCTGTGACCTATGTAAGTACTCTCCTGGTAGAATATCCATGAACGACATGAAGTGAAAAAAAGGCAGTTTGTATAATAGTATATTTACACTATAACTTAATTTTCAATGCAAAAAAGATATGCAAATATGACAATTGCATTGCAATGTACATAGAAAAATTTCTGGAAATAACCCAAATTAAAGTGTTAATTAGTAGTAGAGAGCCCTAGACAGTGGGAGCAGAAAGGACTTTGTTACTTAATATCTTTGGCATAGTTTGAATTTTTTAAAATATTGATATTTTTACTTTGTAATTAAAAAAATAAATCCCTTACAGAAGCAAAAAAATGCATCAACACTTAAAAGTCACAATGCTTAGAGTATTTGTTTCCTAAGTCAAGTAAGATGAAAAGGAACCTTCCTTTGTGTTCTTTAAACAAAGGTAGTTTTATTTTAGACATCAAGAGCATATTCCAGATGTTTTTTGCCCCTAAAATCCCTCCCAGCATCCCACTTGATAGGGATGAATTAAAAACCCCGGTCAGGTCAAAGATTCAATCTGTCTTCATGGGTAGGCTCATTAGAACAGACAGCACTAAGACAATGAAGGTCCTGATGCCCCTGCGAGCCCACTTCACCCTAATTCACGCTTTCTGACTTCTGAACCAGTCCAGGAACTTGTTTCCCCTACTCCTATCCCTGAATGTGTGGAGATCATGGAGATGAATCCAGATCAGAGACAACCCATCACCTCAAAAGGCACAGAATTTTAAGGAGAATGACCTTAGAAAAGTTTAATTCATCTACAGACAACCAACCACTCTCTGGGTGAAGAAACAGAAGTCTACAGACATAACTTGCTCAAGATTGCAGGGTTATTAAGTGAACACAGCAGGTCTCTTGAGCCCCAGGGTAGCATTCTTTTTTATGATGACGGATAAAGGGTCTAAAAACCCCTGCTGGACCAGGGGCTGTGCCTTCATAAACAGAGTATATACTAGGATGTAGGTTTGACGAGGAGCGGAAGAGAGTCATCTTCCTGCGTTTATCACAGACCTTCAAACTGGACTGCAAACACCAAAAAGTGACTCTGTTATTCATTTACTCTCATTACTAGTGTTTCATAAGATGCGTATACACTTTCTCTACAAATAATCCATTATTACAGAAAAGGGAAGGTTTCCTATTTGAGATGTGCTTTCTGGCCACATCATTCAGAGATGCTTTTAGTGTATAACTAACACTAATGAAGGTCTCTTGTTATGTTTTCCACATTTTGGTCAGGCAATAGGAAACCTGGAGATATTTAAATTAATGCAATGTGTTTTTTTCTCTATGGTGGGAGCTATAAATCAGTTTCTAAAGTTTAAGAGGTAAACCTATGATTAGGTTCTGGAATTACTTAGAATTAATAAATCTGAGACTGATTTAATCAAATTGCCTTGCAAACTGTCCAGAACTATAAAGGTATCCCTCATTCCTCTCCACTAAAAGAAAAAGAAAAACTCCCAAAGAACAGTCATGAGAGCACTCATGGCTTTTACATACATAAAAATCCACATGTAAGATCTAAAATAATGGATAGGCTATAAGAAATCTTTCTTACTATTTATCAAGACAAGCTCTCTAAAATGTCTCCTAGAGGTGGTTATTAACACTGATTTCTGGCTATAGTAATCACAGAATAATAAAACTGTTGCCTGAATTCAACATCACATTTTTCCACTAATAGACAAGCTTTCCAACAAATTATTGTCAGTTCCTCAAATACATTAGAAATATGATTCCTTTTAAGGATACCCTCACATCTGCAGGAATACATCTTGGGATTAAGGAGATGAACACCTATGCGCATTGTAAGAAGCTAAATGAGGATACATAAGTAGCAGCCCCTGGCTAGGCATGAATGCTACTCACATTTATTATATTGCCACCTGCCCCCCTCCCAGACACTTCATTACTAATGATTTTCCAACACAAAAGCTTTTAAAAACTTAGATCTTCTGTGAAAATTCAGTAGGATAATAAAAACCTTCCAGCTGAACAAACAGACTAGGGCAGAAAGATCATCTCCTTAGCATTTGCCACAGAAAGTATCATCTGTCTTGACTCCACCCTGGTGTTTCATTAAAGTGGTGTCGTTCAAAATATGCAAATGACAGTAATAATTTGAACAAACGAATTAGGTGAGCCTCTATAGGCAATTTACTTGGGGTAATTAAGAATGCTAAGCCAAACAAATTATTATTTTAAATGACAAGTAAGCTTTAATTAAACTTGATTTCTATACTAAAATGAAACTACTAAGCCAACAGAAGGCATCCTGTATGAATTAAAAGGCAAAGTGCCAAGAAGGGGAAAAAACTAATGTATGCTCTGATTTTGATTCACCAGATTAGGAACAGGTATAACTGTATTCTCATTGGAATGAGCTCAACTTAGTACTGATATAATGCATTCGGGGTGCCTCAAGCACTAATGTATTTTAAATAGTAAAGATGCTAAGCAAAATTAGAACCAACCCAAACCTAAGGTAATTTCTCTCCAACTAGCATCTCAAATTTTTTCTACCATTAAGAAAGGGAAACCAGCAGACTGTAGCCCACAGGGATTAAGAGTCCTTCCTAGGGGTTAGGGGAACATGGTGACCCATAGGAGAGCCTCCACAGCTATGCTAGCCACCAACCAAACATACATGTGTATGATGGAGCAAACCAATGGGCCCCAATCGATAAACATGGAAATAAAGGTGCCCAGAGAGGGAGGAAAATCTCCAGAACTACCTCGAGATGGACAAGGCTAAAACCTGATCCTTTTAAAGTAGATTATACTTGTGTATTTGCTCCTATAGAACAATATAATAATTACAGACTATTTTGAAAGTGCCAACTCTTCTCTGAGACTAGAGAAGTCACTTCTCTCTTTAAAGCTTTGTCCCAGTACCTGTAATGGGACTCTGATTAGATCCCAGCCACCAGCACTGGCAAGCAGAAAAGCCCTCAGAGAACCACCTGTTTCCTTCTCCACATGAAGCACCTCTCCTGGTTTAGCCTCCGGGGTCTTCACTCTTCCAGCCCAGTGTTCCTCAGGAACACACCAGCTGAGTCCCGTGCTCTCCGCTCCTAGCCTTCTGGTCAGGCCGGGTGACCCAGGGCAATCGTCAAGAAGCTAGAAGCAGGAGCGGGTGATGGCAGGACACAGCAGGGAGGGGCCTGGAGAAGTCATTCTAAGTCACTACCTCTGGCACCTGGACCCAGTCACCTGCCACACAAGACCATTTTCACACGGTCTCCCTAACTAGTCTGCCCTCAGGGGGACCCGAGGTATACTATTATAATACTCATGACCATGGGAAGGAGTTGGTGTCAAGCCTGCGTTCCAAGGAGCAGAGAGAACTCCAGACTACTCCATTTTCTCTTCTGTACTTGTGCCTTCTCTCTGGAGAGGAAGCCATGAACTAACCTGAGGCCTCTCCTCCTATCTGAACCCGCCCCTGGCCAAAATGGGATTCATTTATCCAATAACCACCAGGCACTGTCAACATGGCTTCCCTGGTGGCTCAGATGGTAAAGCGTCTGCTTGCAATGCGGGTGACCCGAGTTCGATCCCTGGGTCAGGAAGAACCCCTGGAGAAGGGTATGGCAACCCACTCCAGTATTCTTGCGTGGAAAATTCCATGGACAGAGGAGCCCAGTAGGCTACAGTCTATGGGGTCACAAAGAGTTGGACACGACTGAGCGAGTTCACTTTCTTTCTTCCACTGTCAACATGTCGGGCCCTACACTGTGCTCAGAGCATAGAGCAAGACATCGTTGCTGTTCTCAAGCTGCCCACATTCCACAGACAGGAAAGACATGCAAATAAGAATTACAAAACAGTGTGCTGGAAAGAGGATGGGATGCTCGCATCTGAGGAGCAAGACACTCAGGGGAGGGAACAGAGGGAACTGCCTGGGACCGAACTTCAGTCCCATTGGAACGTGTTCACCCCTCCAACCCACCAGAAGAGGAGAAGTGCATGACATGAAAGAGCTTTGTTTCTCGAGTTAGAGTAGAAATTCAGAGTGCTGCAGGCTTGGTGTGCTGTGTGGGCTCAAGAAATGTATGCTGAATAAATGAATGATCTAAGAATCTGGACCGGCCCCTGGGACATTTGGGGACAGAATCTTGGCTAGTGACAATCTCAGAGGTCATCTGATAATCCACCCCTCTAGAATTTACAGATAAAAGACTTATTTTAAAATATCTGCACAGAGGAAGTGTGCTGGGCCCATACAATGTTTAAGGGTGGAATGGATAGATATGATGTGGTAGATCCAGTCAATGAAATATCATTCGGCAATAAAAAAGAACTACTTATACCCTGGATGAATTTTAAAAGCTTCACTCTCAGGGAAAGTAGCCAGACCCAGTGGCCACGTGGTATACAGTACCACTGATTAGAAACATCCAGAAAAGGCAATTTTAGAGAGACAGAAAGTCGACCAGTGGTGCCTGGGGCTGGGGATAAAATGAGATTAACTATACTTATGAGGCTTCTTACCAGAAGGATAAAACCATTCTAAAACTGGACTATGGTGACAGTTGTACCACTTTGGACACAGACTACTGAATTGTGTACTTGAAATGAGTGGATTTTATGATATATAAAACATACCTCAAAGTTGTTTAAAAGTTTTATAAGGAGTCAAAAGTTATACATTTATTCTCATGCTGGTATGAAGGGGGCTGCTACATGTTTGAAAACACAAAAAAGCCCAGATTTGAAAGAACCCCCACCCCATCTGCTCATTGCCATCCTCAGGGCCTTCCATCCCCCTTCCTAAAAAGTCTGCTTGTAGACACAAAGCAGATCAATGGTTCCAGGACTGGAGGGAGTGGGGCTGGGAAGTGACTGCTTAATGGGAACGGTTTCCTTATGAGATACTGAATCAGTTCTGGAACTAGAGAGTGGTGATGGTATCAAAATATCATAATGTACTTAATGCCACTGAATTGCACCCTCCAAATGGTTAAGGTGGTAAATTTCATGTTATGTGTATTTTACCACAATTTTTTAAAATCTACATTTTTTTTAAAGGATATGTTTGAGGAACATTTTCACATTTCCTTTTCATCTGCCAAATGCATTCCCCAGTAGCCACCGAGGGGCCAGCTGCTGTCCCCAGCCGCCTCATGTCAGGATGTCTTAGTCCAGGTGACAATATAGCTCTCAGCAATTGGTTTGCTGCATGCTCTCCTCATTTTCTCCCCCTGGTTGGCAAACATCAGACATTAATTAAAAAAAAAAACAAAACACTGGGCTTGGTTTGCATTTTAATCCTGCCCACTTGAAACTGGCTGGCATCATTCAAAATAACATACGAAGGGACGTTCCCAGAGCTGTCAGACCACCTCATTAAGTGTTGCCACTGAGGCTTCCTGACTCCCTGAAAGTGTAGGAGGCAGTGACTCCTCCTGGCATGAATTTAACCATGGCGTATTATGAAATACCTGCTGCTCAGTCAAAACTTCTGCAGGTCCACAAGGCTCTAGGGCTGCCTGTTTCCGCAGAACCCAAAAGCCAGCCTCTCCTGGAACGACTGCCATGTGGTTGCTATGGCAGATGTCCTAGGTTGCTGGGATCAATGACAATTCCTGGATTACTTCTTTCACCAATATCAATGGCCTCAGTATTTCCATCAGACAATCTGAAGGGTGTGTTAAAACAGTCTTTCCTTTTTCCCCAAGGGGATGATGGTTGCTAAAGAATTTAGTCAGTTCCCGAAGGATGCCTACTGATGTAGAGCTAGAACCAGGCTCTGAACATGCTCAGGATTCATGTACTTGATTGCTGTACTTAGGAAGTAAGAATGTTTAGCTGTAAAATATTTTCTACCGCAAAGATGACATTAAACTGATACTCTCATTTTAGAATTGCTTAAAATATGCCTGGTATTGAATGAACTAGGAAAAAAAAACAAACCTTTCAGGTTTCCAGTTGTGAAACAGTATTTGGAGAGCAAGTACTAAATGCCAAATGTCTAAAAGACCTCCTCAGAAGAAATCCTTACTGTCAGCCAAAAATTACAGGAACACACTGTGGCTGAATGTTTAAATTGTGTTTTTTAGACACTGGATAATTTTCTGACCATTAAAGATAATCACAGCCAAACCCAACAATAAAAGTAATTGAATCTCATGCTTGAGAAGCACACAGCTGATTCACGGTGAGGAGGAAGGGACGAAGGAAGCACGTGAGAGGAGGTCAGAAACCCAAGAGTAATTTTCCCTCCCACGTTGAGCAGAGCCTGCCCACACAGTGGACAAACCAGCGATGGCAGCCTGTCCTCACTGCCTGAGTGTCCTTCCCCGCTAGGACCCACACTCCCAGGTGGCCCCTGAAAACCATCTACAGGTGAAAGAGATTTAACCCTGCCTCTGCTCCAGGTCAGGTCATTACGATGAGGCTTCCAGGAGAGGACACAGCGAGGCCACCCCTACTCAGGCCTTGGTAGACTGTGCCTGCCCCGAGGCTCCCAGGGCACTGGGCACACACGGGGCACCCGACTTTCCCGGCAGTGAACAATGACCAACCATAAGATACAGCCTAACTTGAGTGTGCATGAGAGTTTTTGCCTTACATTTATACCAACTGCATTAAATCTTAAAGATGACACACTGACCCTGACTGAAAAGGATTTACAAGCTAATGGCAAAAATACTAGCAGCCATCGGAGATAAGCTAACCAACCAGTTGGTGTCAGAACAAGGTCTATTTCTGCAAACATTTCATGTGTACCTATTTTGAGATTGGTGGTCACAGAGAAGGTCCCAATGTTTTGGCCAGAAAAAGAGATCCTTCTGAGGGAGCCTTGGGTAACTTTCTGAACATCAGTATTCTCATCTATAACATGGGTATTCAGGGCCACAATCTCAAACACATGAAATGCCTGCAATGGAATCATGCTAAGTAGGATAGAGACAAAAGATGACCTCCTGTCCTTGAGAGTTGAGTCTACATTTTTATTTAACTCAAAAGAGTGACATGACCCCTGTCTTATTCTTTTCCCTTAGTCCTCTTATCTAATTATATTTTACATCCTATATTCCATGGCCATGCCTCTCATACCTGTTACCTTTTTCTAGTCTACAGTCACCCTAGTAAGGCCTTATCCTGGCATGTGAGACCACTGTCATAAATTCCCAGTTCACAGACCACCTCCAGCCTCCCCCTCAAACTATCCTCCACTTTTCAGTCAGATCCTTCTCATTCATAATCATTATGTTGACATCAAAACTCTAAAGAGTCATTAGTGTCCAAGGGATTAAGTCCAGATTCCAGACTCTGGCTTAGATTCTTGCCCATGTTCCTAGCCACAAATTCTCTGCTCCACCCAAAATAACCCTCAAATGCCTTTAATTTAACCACCTCTGCAACTTTAGCCCTATATTGCCATGACCCGGGTGCAGACTATTCTACAAAACAGTCACCACAGTATCTCCATCCCATTTACTCTTCCCATACTGTGACTTTAACGTGTCAAAGGCTGAGTCTTACATTCCCTCCCCTTGAATCTGGGTGCACCAGTAACTACGACCAAAGCGGCAATGGGTGACTTGACAAGGTAGGTCATTGAACTGAAAGCACGTCTGCCTGGCTCTCTTGGCACGCCAGCTCTTGTTACCCAGCCTTCATGCCAAGAGGGAGCCAAGCAGACATGTGGAAAGGCTGTGTGTAGGTGCTCTGGTCATAGGTGCCAGCTCATCCCAGCTGACAGACCAGCATCAGCCCAGAGACACACAGCCTTCAGTTGATTCCAGCCCCCAACCACCCTCGGAACTGCCCCGGACCATCCTGCATGGAACGGAAACAAACTGTTCTCTCCCACCCCCCTGCCCAGCTACCCACTATGCTTGATCCAAGTTGCAGATTCATGAGCAAAAGAAAAGAGCATGATTGTTTTAAGTGACCATGTTGGGGTGGTTTGTTAGGTAGCAACAGGTAACTGAAATAGACTAAACTGCCCTCCCCTTCTTTTTGGCTTTCTCAAATCCTACCTGGCTTTCAAAAGCTCGGTACAGATCTCACCTTGTTCATGATCTTAGGCTCACCTCAAATGATCTCTGTCTCTCTCTTGCTTGAAGCTTGAACAGCACTCAATAAAAACCTACCATAATGGACCACAATCTCCTTGAAAGAGAAGACCATGCCTATGTTTATTGAGAACACTTCCCTATTACTTGTCAGAATACCTTACACATAACAGGTCTCTCTCTCTCTCTCTCTCTCTCTATATATATATATATATATATATATATATATATATATGGATAATTAATTTTCTAGTCTCCAGAGTAAAATGCACATAGTAGGTACTTACATGATATCATGACACATGTTTAATATTTAAAAAATAGGAAAAAAAAGACAATAAAAATTATCTTTAAATGGAGAAATCAGGTAAGAGTAGGAAATCCAAACTTTTCATGACTTTAAACTGCTTTTCTACTAAGTAAAGTAGATGCTTTTTAAATTAACAGTTTAAAGTTCAGGAGTGAGTATATGTGTGTGTTTTCAGCCAAGTTGGTGTAGATTTGTATGTCTCTTTGGGAACTGTTCCTTTGTTAATAATTAAACTGTATATGGGAGTTTTGAGAAGCTCAGTAACTATCCATGTTCTATGGTCATGTAAGTACTCAAGTGTAATTAGAATACAGGAGAGTTTAGAGATAGGCAGAATGTTTCCTGTCAAATATGATCTGTATCAGGACTTCTTAAATTGGGGATCATGTACCCTTCATGGTGGTCACTGGATGGGCTTCATGAAGCTCATGCCTAAAATTACATACAAAATTTTGTGTATATTTGTATTCTAAGGCAAGCAATGGGAAAATACCAAAGCAGGTTTGGCTCTGCCACTGCCTAGCATGGTGGCCTTGGGGAAACCCTTATAAGCTCCTTGGATCTGCTTCTGGATCTACTGTACTGTAAAGACAGGGGATGCACTACAGCCATCAAGACGTCTCAAGGCAGTTTCTCTGAGAAAGGCCCTGAGAGGGCTACCTCACTTGGTGTTTTTACATTGCATTTTCTTTCCTATAAAAGAACAATAATATTTTGATTTAAACATGAATCTGTGCTTACAACTGTTTATTTAATAAGCTTTAAGTGCCTATGATGTGACAATCGCTGGTTATGAATTTCCCACTTGGTCTTTGAGACTTGGAAATTACTGAACAGACCACTCCAACACAGCATAGAATTCTAGAAGATAAAGTGAACAATAAAAATATCAAAAACTAGCAGCACAGAAGACCCAAATACCAAAGGATTCATCATTAAATGGGTAGAATAGGGATCGTGCAAAAGATTAAGTAGACGCAGAGTACTATGTATGAACCAGGCTGATTAGGCTAATATGTACTACAAGGTGAGGGTCCACTTGCTCCTTTGCCTTCCCGAATTGCATGCTCAGTTAAGAGAACAGCTTTCCTCCCTAGAGGAAACTCTTTAAAGACACAGAAGTAGATACTCTCCCTCCCAGAACCTCTGAACCAGCTCTCATAGGAATAGAGAGTCAGAAACAAAAAGCAAGCAAACAAAGATGCTTAATGGAATGGAGGACATATAATGAGTAAATTGGACCCAAGGATAATCTGAACATAATTTTTCTCATTCTCAATGATTTCAATAGGGGAAGTATGATTTTACAAAAGCTTTGAGTTACAGATAAATCAAAACCCCAAAAATTTAGGTTTTCAGCACTTAAGAGGATGAAAATATGACATTGACTATTTCATCATTTCTTGGTCCATCAATTGTCTCCCTTAATGTTAGTATTTTTAAACTTTTAAGTATATATGTGTGTATATGATACTTAATATGTCATATTTTCTGGATATCATTTGAACGATGATGTGACCCTACTAATATTCAATAATATTCTATGAATGAGTAAATAAAGTTTCTTTTAAAGCCCCAAATGTCAGTAAACCAAGGACCTGGCTTTATAAGGAAGCTGAACCATTTTTCTAAATTATCACAAACAATATCCACAGTGTATTTCTTTCATTAACAGTAAAAGTATAAATAGAGATTCTCAGTTTGTTGCTGCTAAGTTGAGGGTGGGGCATGGAGCTCTATACAAAGAAGGGGCTTTTCTCTGCTTGGTGTATGGGGGATCAGGATAGAGGTTACGAGACAGTCTTGTTTATTGACCACATTTGAGAGCTGTGTTAATTTGTGCTTAAGAAAAAAGAAGTGCAGTAAAGAACAACATAAGGTACAAGTCAACTGAGTTTGGTTTTCTCCAATATGTCCACGTTTCACGCAATTCTTCTCCCTGATTCTCCCCCATGACTGGGTGTTTGGTAAATGTGCCATACCTTTCTGGACTTCAGATAAATTTGTACAAGTGTGAACAAAATGCCTAGGGCAGAGAAAGTATTTGGGGTGTTCTGTATCTCCAAATAATATTACAAATGTATATATAAAGTCTTCTGAAATCACCTCCAGAATGAAGGCGACTCTATGAGAAAATTTAAAAAAGCATACCTATGCAGTAAAAACTAAATATGGTACTCATCACCAGCATGTTTAGAAAGACCTTAAGTTTAAGATACTTGCTTTATACTATGCATTAGATTCCTTAGCCAAAGCTGCCTCAGGATTCCTCCTTTTGGCCATAAATCAAATAACCAAAAGCTGATATATAATGGTATATTACTTCATTTTCTCTAAGCCCATCATCATTTTAGAATGAAAACACATTATAGGCCAAACAAAGGTGGAAAATGGTAGATTATCTTTCACTCTAATTTCCCAGTGCATTTAGAGGTTGGATTATTTGATCATCTTGGTACGATGGCCCAACCAGGACTTTGCGATCCCTACAAAGTCGGCTGAGGTTGAAATGAGGAAGACATTTCTGAGGTGGATGGTCTTTCAGAACATGATTTGTACAGAGACATAAATATATCTCATCTCTCAGGAACACAGAAGGAAGACCTTCCAATGATATGTATGTAGCAAGTAACAGGAAGGGCTAAAATAAAAACAGATATCTTATGCAAAGTCGCTCTTGATTTTTCTTAAGTACCTCTTGATTTTTCATCTCAGAGTCTTATAAGAAGCATGACCAGGCACAGTAGCCACTTCATATTTGTTGAATTTAACTTGATGTTATAGATTCCAGTTTCTCCATAAATGTCAGTGAAAATGAAACACTGCACCATATTTAGGCTGCTGCTGAGTAAATATAAGTATTTTTCTTACATATATTGCATTCAACAAGGTTGAAATTGGGAGTTTTTTGTGGTTGGTTTATTTGTTTATTGGTTTGTCTGTCTGGTTGGTTGGTTTGTTGCTGACACTGATCAAAGGACAGTAAGAGAGAAACAGTACAGCCCAAATCATGAGGTATGAAGTCAGATAAGACTAGCTTAAATCCTACCTTCTTCACTTTACTAGCCATTCAAGCTTGGGCAAGTTCCTTAATCTCTCCAAGTCTCAGATTTTTTACTTATAAAATGGATTAATAATCCCTACTGGCCAGGGTTATTAGGAGGATTAAATGAGACAATAGTATATAATGATGCCTACTTAGCATAATGACAAACTCACAGTAAACATTAGGCATGTAGCTAATCTTATGTTTATTATTACCTCATTAAGTCAGAGTTAGGATTAGACAAAATAATACATAGAGACACTTACATGGTTCTTGACATATAATTAATGCTAATGCTCAAGCTCTAGAAGGACACAGTTTAACACACACAAGCCATCTTCCTTACATAACCCATGGAGTTCTCTCACACGACAGTTCTCCTGGCCACATGGTTCTTTGTGCCATGGGAGCTCATGCATAGGTCTATCTCAGGCATGCATCAAACACCTGATGCGTCTCTCACTCAGTGTTAACTCTAAAAATGCTTCCCAGTTGTCAGAAATCACACGAAACAGAAAGAAGCATCACATCTTAGGATCTGCAATGAGAATGCTAGGAAACATGACTGCTTTGATGTCACACTTGTGAATGTTGAAAGCACTCGCATCAAAGATGCTCCCGTGCAGCCCTGAGCTATTTTCAGCCCTTCATGCATTTCCTGGTTCTACCTGGATGAGCTATGCGCACACAAAAGCAATTTGTCATACATGCCACTCAACTAATTACGGCCTGAGTGATCTCCTGTGTCACGTCCTCAAGCTCTTCGCATGACTCATCATTCAGAAGGGAAGCAGGAAGTGCTCCACTGGGGGTGTGGGTGGGGGAGGAAGTCAGGAGGATGCCACACCTCAGGACAATACCCTTCCTACCAGAGCAGTGTTGTCCTTCTCAACTGCCGGGCAACACCCAAACAGAGCACGCTTAATCACCCCATCAGAAAGGAAGACCGGGGCTGTGAGTTTATCCTGGTGTCACATTTGAGACAGCATGTGACAAAGAGCTATTAATACAACCGATGGCCCAGTCCACTGACCCCTCGTCCAGGTGATGTCTGGTGGTTTCAAAGCACCAAACCTCCAACCTCAAAGCACAGAGACCCATCCCCTTTGAGCTTATCTTGGCATATCTCTTGGAAGTGATGGTTACTGCTGGTGCAGAACTCAGTGCAGGTAGACAGAAGAGGGTATATTTTGCACCTATTTATGCAGACACACATGTCCAAACAGGAGCAGTTTGGGGCACCTGAAGAAAGCTACTAGGAAAAGTTCTGTTGCCAAGATTGTTTGTTATTTATCAATTCGCATTTTTCAAATCAGTCTATACCCAGGTGTGACATCTTTAATAGCACAGAGAGTGCATTTCCATAATGTAAGTCAGGAGTTACCCTGCTTTTCACTTCTGTTTAGGTCAGGAATGGCCAGAAACAGCACCCTCATTCAAGGTCAGAGAAAGCTGGAAGAAGGATGCTCAATCTCATTCTCATTCCAGCTGTAGACCCAACTCACACTTCCATGAAAATGGAAACCTTAGAACAATGAAAACCTCACTAGCTTTGGCTCTTCCATGACCCCAATCTTCCACTGCCACTGAGACTTTGACTTCAGAAGAAGAAATGGATAATGGCTAAGAGATCTTATTATTACAGAATAGTGTGGTGTTTTAAAAAGCAATTTATCAATATTTAATTTCTCACAAACACTGAGAATGTACTCTAATGATTTATGCTCATAAAACATAGTTAAATCAAATTATATATCTAAAGTTAATGAAATTCTTTAGTTCAGTGTTTACCTATGCACTAGACACTCAGACTCTCTTAACAATACAAGCTATGTTTTATCTCACTAATAAGTGAGAAAACTGGGGTACAAACTTCTGGCTCAATATCACACAGCCAGGGAGTGATAAAATCTCATTTGACCCAAGTCTGTCTGACACCCAGGCCATGTGCTTTCCACCTGAAAAACTGTCCCCTCTATTCATTTATGAACTTGCATATTAGGATAGAATGTTGTTGCAGCTTGAGGAACAATGTAGAAATGATAGTCTATAAATCACTTTTTTATATGTGCTATGCAGCATGCAGGATCTCCGTTCCTCAACCAGGGATCTAACCTGCAGCTCCTGTAGTGGAAGCATGGAGTCTTAACTGCTGGAGCACCAAGGAAGTCCCCATAAACTCTGTCTTAGATGCTCCTTCCTCTGAGGCTTCTGAAGCTGCCTCTGCTGTCTTCCACACTTGGTTTGATCCTGTTTTTCTAGAATGACTAATGGGCAAAGCACTAAGCACCTGTGAATGATCAGATCCTGGAACGAAAGTGGAATTACTTCAACCCTTTATCCAAGATTTTTAACTCCAACTCTACAATTCCACAAAAAGTATCAGATCTTTAAAGAGAACGAGAGACCTTGTACCAAATGCCAATTGTTGATCAGACCAAGAAAAACAGCAGGTGATATAATTTTAAAATGCATTCTTTCTTGTAGTTTCCCCCAAATAGATAAGGATGAATTATTGCTTGGAATTGTAGTTTTCAGGCAACAGATCCAGCAACCAACTAACTTGAGATTAGTTTCCTAAAGAAGTGTCTCCCCAGAAGCAAAAGGATAGACAACAAAATGCCTGAAAGTTTTGCTTTACAGTAATATGTCTTTAGGGATGTGTAACTGGGGCATGGTTGGAGAGGGAGATTAGAGGAAAAAATAAATGAATAAAATAAATGTCTTGAGGAAGAAAATCATAAAGCAAGTCAGGAAATGTTTTCCCAGTCATAGATGCCTGGTTGCAAAATATATCTAAAACAAAAACTTGGAAAAGCTATTTCAACACATATGACAACAGATTACCAGACAAAGGCTATGAACCAGTCGTTTGGAGATTAAAAAAAAAAATACGACATGCCAAGGGATATTTTAAAAGATGCTTTCTCACCTAGATGTCCATCAACAGATGAATGGATAAAGAAGCTATGGTACATACATACAATGGAATATTACTCAGCCATAAAAAGGAACACATCTAAATTAGTTCTAATGAGGTGATGAACCTATAGCCTATTATACAAAGTGAAGTAAGTTAGCAAGAGAAAAACGAATATGGAATCTAGAAAGATGGTACTGATGAACGTATTTTCAGGGCAGCAATGGAGACACAGGCATAGAGAACAGACTTGTGAACACAAGGCGGGGGAGGAGAGGGTTTGACAAATGGAGAGAGTAGCATGGAAATATATACAGTACCATACGTAAAATAGATAGCCAGTGGGAATTTGCTGAATGACTCAGGTTGCTCAAACCTGGGCTCTGTGACAACCTAGAAGGGTGGGGTGGGAGGGAGGTTCAAGAGGGAGGGGACACATGTATACCTGTGGCTGATTCCTGTTGATGTATGTCAGACACCAACACAATAATGAAAAGAAATTATCCTTCAATTAAAAATAAATAAACTAAAATGTTAAAAAAAAAAAGAAGATGCTTTCCCTCGCTCGTGATTAAGGAAAAAAAATATTAAGACTCCATCTTTTTCCCTGGCAAATTTTCCAAACTTTGAAATTAGTGTTGAAGAAATGGTAAAACAGTATGCTCATACACTGAGGAGACTATAAACTAGCGTAGATTTTCTGCAGTGTAATTAGAAAATATTCACCAGATTTTAAATTTCACATAATGCCCATATAATTCCACAGGGACGTATTTACTCCACAAAAGTACATCCAGATATATGTATAAGAATGTCCATACACACAGATACTGCAGCACTGTTTATGAGAACACAAACCAACATAACTGTCTATCATCAGGGTAACAGATTAAATAACTAGTAATCCAGCCAGTAGAAAACTCTGTAGCATAATGTGGTTAATCTGAATGGACTGAGACAGAAGGGTCTCTCAATGGAAAAAAGCAAGCTACAGACACTGTGAATGATGTAATCCCATTTATGGAAGCATGCAAATTTAAATGTTTTTAATGTACATATCATTATTCCTCATTACAAACCACTGCAAAATTTAATGACTTAAAACAATGACTTCTTTTAATTGTGTTGGGCTCTCTGGGTGGGTCTTCTGTTAGTATCACCAGAGCTTACTGAGGTGGCTGGTGTCAGCTGGGGTGGGGGTGAAGGGATGAGGTAAAATGGACTCACTTCTCTGGGGCCTCAGCTGATGTGGCTGAAATGACTAGACTGGACCACATGGTTCTTCATCTTGGGCATCTCTGCACAATGGAGAAAACACTCCCAGAGCACAAGCATGAAACTACAGAGCCTGTACAGGCCAACATGCAAAGTCCCCTAGCATGCTACTGGTCAAAGCACATCTCAGTCCCAGTCTGGATTCAAGAGGAGAAAAGCAAACGCCATCTCTAGCAAAGAATCTGTGGTCATACTTAATCTACCACTTCACATGTATGCATCTACCTATCTATAGCTATGTCCAGCTTTAAGTATCTAAAATGTTCATGAAGAAACAAGATATCATCTGATTTCCTCAAAACTACAATGAGATATCACCTCACACTAGTCAGAATGGCCATCATCAAAAAGTCTACAAACAATAAATGCTGGAGACAGTGTAGAGAAAAGAGAACGCTCTTGCACTGTTATTGGGGGTGTAAATTGATACAACCACTATGGAAGATGGTATGGAGATGCCTTAAAAAACTAGGAATAAAACCACCATATGACCCAGCATTTCCAATCCTAGGCATATACCCTCAGGAAATCAAAATTGAAAGACACATGTATCCCATTGTTCATTGCAGCACTATTTACAATAGCTAGAACATGGAAGCAACTTAGACGTCCACCGACAGATGAATGGATAAAGAAGTTGTGGTACATAAACACAATAGAATATTATTCAGCCATGAAAAGGAATGCATTTGAGTAAGTTCTGATGAGGTGGATGAACCTAGAACCCATTATGCAGAGTAAAGTGAGTCGGAAAGAGAAAGATAAAATATCGTATTCTAATACATATATACAGCATCTAGAAAAATGTACTTGAGAATTTATTTACAGGGCAGCAATGAAGAAACAGACAGAGAACAGACTTATGGACATGGAGAGAGGGGAAGAGAGGGTGAATGTACAGAAAGAGTAACATGGAAACTTACATAACCATATGTAAAATAGATAGCCAACGGGAATTTGCTGTATGGCTCAGGAAACTCAAACAGCGGCTCTGTATCAATCTAGAGGGGTGGGATGGGATGGGAGGTGGGAGGGAGGCTCAAAAGGGAGGGGATATATGTATACCTATGGCTGATTCATGTTGAGGTTTGACAGAAAACATTTGTAAGGCAATTATCCTTCAATAAAAAAATAAATTAAAAAAAGTCAGTGAGGCAGAGGTGAATACAGCACATTCTTATAGGTTTCAAGGAGTTAGCAGCTTTATTTTATTTTCACTGAATATCAGTGGGCATTAGGTCACGACTATAGAAAAGCTGGAATTTTTTAATGCAGTGCTTAAAGGGTGACAGTAATTTTACAAACTAAAAGAAAGAAAGAAAGAAAGAAGATGATTTCCTCTGGTAAGAAGAGCTAGGACTGTGAGTGCGGAAGGAAAAGGAAGAAACTTGTTTACTATTTCATGCTTTTCTATACTCAGGGCTGGTTCCATGAGCATGAGAACTCTGAGGTAGCTGGCATAGGGCCCCATACTCAGGCTCTGGAAAGTTTAATGATCTGCTGTCACTGTCTTGAATTTTATCTTTGAACATGTACTTTGTAAGTGAAGTCCAATGGGACAGCAGGGCACGTGTGTGAATGAAGGAGACAATGCAGTACGCACGCCTACCGCTCCCTGATGCCCTGTTTGCATACAGCATTCACATGCCTCCCGCGGACAGAATTCAGGTGGACTCTGGGTGCCTGGGAGTTCAACATAAGTCAAAGTATAAGGTAAGCATGTTACACCTTCCAGCGAGCAAATCCTCGTGCTACAGCCAGAGTCCCAGCATTCTGGGATAACCAGAACTTGCTCTGAACACAGTAAGAATGCAAAAGCACTGACAAAGGAATGCTATCTTAGCCTTCCTTATTCATGTTACTTCCCTGGGTTAGTCAGCCACTTACCCTGAAAATAATGAGGAGGTGAAAGGAAAGCTAGGACAACTCATAGTTCTTTTCCTTTAAGTTTTCCCTTACTTCTCCGTCAGCTGAAGAGGGAGAATATGGGCAGAAGATGTGTGCATCAGCTAAAGAAATGAAAACAGCTGAATCAGCTTTGTGCATGGTTTCCACTCTTCCGGGAAAAAAATGAAACACCTATGTAAGTATGAGCTAGGAAACACTAACTGTGTAATTTCACTAACTCCACATACAAGTTAAATATTCTCAGTGTTGTTTTTCTAGCACTGCACTACAGGAAGATAAAGAGTAAATCTGTGCTAATAATTTAAATTTAAAATTTGTCTTTACTCAGAACATTATATAGCAAACAAGAAATATGATGAGTTCAGATTAAGAAGAAAGAGGAAAGGAAAAAGCTTTCTATTTTAGTACACTTTTATCCCCTCTGGGGAAAGAGACCTTATATTTTTATTTTGCACTGGGCCCCACAAATTATGTAGTCAGCCTGTTTATACTCTTAGACTTTGTATACATATGTCCTACTTCTGCATTTTAAAAGAATAGTTATCTTTTTTAAAACCATACCATTCTCTTCTTTCACATTTTAGTTTTATGAGCTTTATGCTACCCCTTACTTCAAATCATCATCATGGATCTGTTATAAAAAAACATGATAAGATCTGGGGGCTAGCAGCTGGAAAAAAAAAATAGGTACCCAAATGAAGAGAACACTTTTAATGAAAACAAAGGCCATATTTCATATTATTCCTACTCTCTTTTTCTTTTGCGAGAAAAACACTCACTGATTTATAGCACTCGAATCATAGTCAGCACAGTGAAATTAAGCAAGAATAATATGTCAGATTAAAAAGCCCAAACCCAATTTTATGAACTCAATTCATGACAGATGCACTATCAACATAAATATTTATTCTCTCAAGGGCCATGGATGCAAGGTCATATACACCACAAGGGACGCTTGCCTTCATTGGTACGCATACATCAACTCAGGAAATGCAAAAATAAAGGTTATATACAGAAACAACTTCTTATAAAATTAATACCAAAAGAATTTCCCATTTTTTATTTACTAGCAAGATATCAATGTTGATATCCCAGAGTCATAATCATTAAATCTCTCTATTCAGATTGAAGGAAGTATTATTTTATACTTTTATATTTTAAATATTGTATATTAGTTTGAACTTTTAAAGTTTCAGTTCTCAATAATGAAAAACTAATATTCTACTACAAAGACTATTACGTGCTTGGCTTGAATTTTTCAAGTTGAACCATAGTTACACTTTGCAATTAAGTTCTCAAATTTAAAAGATCAGATGATGCTGATAGGAGCTTCAAGTTGTTGGAATTTAATGAAATAGTAAAGCAAACAGAGAAAGTAAACTAAAACCCTGGCAGGTATGCTAGGTTCATTTGCGTAAAGAATGTGATATAAAATATCTTGAAACTTTTAGAATAAATTTTTTTTTATTTCTTTAAGGGGTTGAGAAAAAAGTCTATCAGCTTTGGAAGTCTTGCCCAGTAATCAATCAAAGAATATTCTGCATAAAATATTCTACAGACTATGCCCCCAAATAGGAGGTTGCTATTGCAAAACACAGCTGTGGTTGGGGACAGGGGTGAGAGAAAACTATACTTTCATTATAGATACCTACCCTAATTTTAGAATTATTATTATTTTTTTTTTACCAAATGCATGCATTCCCTAGTCTCAATAAATTAAATTTCTCTAAAATAAAAAAATAAGATAGTCTTTTTACTTTGCATAATGAGCCATACTTTATCTAATTTTTAAAAATATCATTGCCTGACCATCAGAATGGGAGAAAATATTTGCAAATGAAGCAACTGATGAGGCATTACTCTCCAAAATATACAAACAGCTTATGCAGCTTAATATCAAAGGAAAAAAGCCCCACCCAATAAAAAAATGGGCAGATCTACATAGACGTTTCTCCAAAGAAGACATACACAGGGCCAAAAAGCACATGAAATGATGCTCAACATCACTAATTAGAGAAATGAAAATCAAAACTCTGATGAGGTACCACCTCACATCCATCAGAATGACCATCAAAAGATTTACAAACAATAAATGTTGGAGAGAAGAAAAGGGAAGACTCTGACACTGTTGATAGGAATGTAAATTGGTATACAGCCACTATGGAGAACAACATGGAGGTCCCTAAAAAACTAAAAATAAAACTACCATATGACCTAGCAATCCAACTCCTTGGCATGTACCTGGAGAAAACCATAACTGGAAAAGATACATGTACCCCAATGTTCACTGCAGCACTATTTAAAATAGCCAGGACATGGAAGTAATCTAAATGTCCATCAACAGAGGAATGGATAAAGAATATTACTCAGCCATAAAAAAGAACAAAATGTTGTTTGCAGGAACATGGATGGACCTAGAGATTGTCCTACTAAGCGAAGTAAGTCAGACACAGAAAGTTAAATATCATATGATATCACTTATATGTTGTGTCTAAGAAAAGGGGGTACAAATTAACTTATTTACAAAATAGAATTACAGATATAGAAAACAAGCTTGTGGTTACCAGGGAATAACCTATATGGCCTATAGGGGACAGAATCTTAAGACAAAAAATAAGAGTGGATATATGCATTGATATATGTATAACTGATTTAATTTGTTGTATACCTGAAACTTACACATTGTAAATCAACTATACCCCAATAAAAATTTCTTTAAAAAAGAATGAGAAAAAGAAAAAAATAAAAGTACCATTGTCTAAAATTTTCCAGTTCATTTTATAGGCACCATTAAATGTGGATCGGGGGGAGTATGGAACTGAGAATTCAAAACCACACTTACATGAAAAATTATTAAAGTTCAATCATTTTGGAACTGAATACAAAATATTCAAATATTCTATACTTAGAGGGACAATGGATCCATATATTAGCATTTTTGTTTTGACCACAGAACTTAGCATTTTTTCTAATTATTTCTTTTTCACTACAAAAAGTTTCTAGATAACAATGGCAAAACCTTAGAGCCACAATGAAAATTATTTTTCTATCTCCAATTGCACCATCACTAAGTCTATAAAGATGCATTAAATTAAGAGGAAAGGTTCATCACATTCTCCCACATAAACATGCTATCTAATCTGGTATGGATCATTTCAATTCTGTGGAAAATGGTCCTTAATTTCCTTGGAAGTAACAAAACTCTTTCAGGTTAGGATGGCCTTCTTTTCAGAAAAATGTACACATATGAAAACATTAGGTTTGCAGATTTCTCAGTAACTGCTCCATAAACTCCCAGGGCTCACAAATTTCAGAGAAGCAGCACCTGCTCTGGACGATTCCTCTTTCCTGACTCTACCTACAGACCTATGTACCAATGGACTAAATAAAGTTACTCTACTACTTCAGGACAAAACACAAACGTTTGGGTCTAACCCTAAATTTTTCCTAAGCTAACGGAAAGCTCTTTTTAGGCCAGAATTCCCCACAACTGAATTCAGGATACTTTAACTGTATTCTTGAGACTAAGCTGGCACTAACTTAATGCTAAATAAATAATACGCAAAAAAAGATGAGAATGACAGCCGGCACTCAGTTGATGGTCAATAAAATTCACCTTTTATCATTGGTTACTATTCACATAGAGAGACCCACCATGCAGATGCAAAATACTAATAACCATCATGTTGTTCACCCAGATCTGCCCTTTTGACAGATGCCACAGACCCTTCAAATAGGATGCTCTAGGGGGCTCACTTTCCTCCTACATGAGATGGGAGGAGACACCCCTACATCCCGGAGAGAACACACGGAGTGATGTGGAGCATTCTATGCCTCTGATAAAAGATGCTTGCACATGCTGAGATACAAGGGAGTCATTCTGGCTTACACACGAGTTAACTCGAATTTTATGCTAATTAAAATCACCTGTTTGTGGACTATCAAACAAACATTATATATCTGCTCTGATTATTAAAGAAAAAGATGCATTTAACCAGAGGAGAATGTCCATGTTATAGACAAAGATTAACTGCATCCCTTCCTGGGACGCTAATGCTGGTTCTCCTTCGGTGGTAAGACTCCCTTCCCTTCCCAGTGGTGCCAAGGCCACACTGACTGGCTGTACATGAGCTAGTCTGGTTTGCTTATTTTGAAACCTTGAAAAGAAATCTATCCCTGACTTGTTTAATGTTCTTTGTTCTGACAAGACATAAAACTGTGCTGAAAACCCTGCATCTCCAGAGCAGCATCTCAGAGTAACCCGGGAGCTGGCTTCTGGGCTGGTCCTCAGTTTGGTTCAAATAAAACTCTTGTATTCTTATTACTGATTGTTTATTATCTTCACTGCCACCTTCTGTGACCCAAGGACCCAGGCTTGATAGCCACTAGGCACCCTGGCTGCACCAGGTTCTGCAGAGCTCCCACTGGAAGCCCTAACTGATGAAGCCCTGCAGGCCTCCAAACCTGGGAGAAGCCAAGTGGACCCCCTAAGCATGTCTATAATAGTCCTTAGTTCACTCTGGGTCAGTCTTGAAGCCACATTTGGCCTCTTGCTCAGGGGTCTCTTGGTCCCAGCACCTCTAGGCTCCCAGGTTTCTTGGTCTGCTTGGAGAATGGCAGTGCTCTGGGTCTTCATTTCCCATGAACTTCAGCAAGCCCAGATGCTGGCCATCCTGATGCCCAGCCCCTGATCTTATCTCAACCTGTCCTTCTCAGCATCCTTATCTTTTTGATCACCTGGATCCCGAGCTCCTCAGGAGGACACTCAGCCTCCTCCCAGCCATCCAGTCACAGACAGACCTGATTTAGAAAATGAACTGCCAAGAAGAAACACCTCTGTGAAGGGGCTGCTGTCATTCCTTCTTGATGCTGTTCACTTGATCTGGAGGAGGGGTCTGGGAAATGTCAGAGGAGACATCGTCTGGGCTGGATCACGGGACAGGGGGGATCACTGGGTTGGAAGCAAAGCCAACATTCAGCAAAGAGCCTGGGAAGGCAGCATTGGAGAAGTAGTCAGCAAACCTGAAGCTGGGGTCTGTTAGGGGCTGTTTCACTGAAGATGTGACCTTCAGTCTCTGGGTTTGTTATGTGTTTTTGCGCCAGTGAGCAAACAGTTACACATCTAGTCTCTGGAAAAGCTGGAGAAGGACTTCAGGAAGGTGAAGAAAGAAAGAAAAAACTGTTCTGATATGCACCCTTATGTTCATAGCAGCACTATTCACAATAGCCAAGACATGGAAACAACCTAAATGTCCATCAACAGCTGTATGGACAAGGCAGATGTGGTACATATTTTCAACAGAATACTACTCAGCCATAAAAAAGAATGAAATAATCCCATTTGCGGCAACAAGGATGGACCCAGAGATTATCATACTACGTGAAGTAAATTGGAAACAGAAAGACAAATACCATATGATATCACTTATATATGGAATCTAAAATATGGCACAAATGAATTTATCTAGGAAACAGACTCACAGGTATAGAGCAGAACTGTTGTGGCTGTCAACAGGAGGAAGAGTTGGGGAGAGAACTGGGAGTTTGAGATTAGTACATGCAAACTATTACATATATATAAATATATATAATATATACTTATATATATTGTATATATAGTACATGCAAACTATTATATATTAGTACATGCAAACTATTAGTACTTGCAAACTATTACATTATTTCATGTTTATCCATGAAATGGATAAATAACACAGTCCTACTGCATAGCACAGAGAACTATATTCAATATCCCATAATAAGCCATAATGCAAAAATATGAAAAACAATGTATATATATATATATAACTAAATCACTTTGCTGTATAGTAGAAATCAATGAAGCATTATAAATCAACTATACTTAAATGAAAAAAAAAGAAAACAACCCTGTTCTGCTCTCAGGAAAGGCCAGGAGGTTCTGATGGGCCCTTGTCTCCATGAAGAGCTTGAGGATGAGAGAAGCTTGCGCTCTCACTGAGAGCCCTGCTCTGACCCACTTGTGTCCCATCAGAACACGGGCCTGTTTCACCTGTGGCACCTGATCCTTGGCCTGTGTCCGGCAGCATCCTTCTGCCAGTCGCACTGGTATCGGCCTCGTGATGACAGCTCACAGAGGAGGTTTCACTCCGGCAACGCCCCAACTGTCCCTGGCAGATATTCTGTTCTCCGCCCACCTCCAGGCCCTGCAAGAGCCTCTGCTGGAGCTCGTGTCCATTCATATTGTAAGATTTATTTTCATATATTTCTCTTCATTAGACTGCAAGCTCCTTGAGGGCCACAGCCTGTTCAGATCTTTGTCCCAATGCTTAGCGCAGCCCCTGGCATTCAGTGGATGCACAACTAATGCTTGCTGGCATGATCTAGGCTGATATGAATACATGGATAAATTAGTAGAGGAAGTATGGCTGGAAAAGGATGAGTTCTCATCCTGCAAATTTAGAGAACTTCAAATGCCAAGATAGAGTTTGAACCTCTCCCCAGACAGCAGTGAGAGGTGTACCATGTGACCGAGCAGGCCTGCATGTCTGAACTCCTGCTCCATCTGTGTGTTCATACTTCACTGCTTCCCAGGCCATTTACTGGATGCTTCTTGGGGCTAAGAGATAGATTACATCACATCATTTCTTCCTCCCAACCATTTGTGAAAGGATTATTGTCTTCCTCGCTTTTTTTTTTGTTTTTTTAATGAAGGCGGTTTAGGAAGACTGTGACATTCCTGAAGACACAGAATTGGTTGGAAGCAAGGCCAGGACTTTCATCATGACCCAGTCAACTCTCAATTTTTCTGAATGTTTGAAAGTTTGAATAAATAGTTGGAAGAGGAAAGCGACAAGCTTGACATTTCAGACCTAAGAGAAGTGTGCAAAAGAGGCCAGGATGAGGAATAACAAAATATAAGGCAAAATCAGAAAGCAAGAAAGAGAATTCAAAGGAAATTAATTCCCAACTGTGCTAAAACATCTCCAAAAAATTATTAACAATACCAGGACTCACCAGGTAGTGCAATTATTATTAGGAATTCATGTAAGGATTTTATTTTATTAATATTCAATTATTAATGGTCCTCTTAATATTCCATCTCCAATGACAAAACCTTTGGAATTTATGGAAAATTATGGTAGATTTAATGGATTTAGAAGTTAGGTACATTAAATATTATGAAAAATGAAAACAGACCAAGAAAAAAATATTTGCAGGAATTACCAGAAAGGGTTAATGTCTTGATCAAATACAGCATTCACATAAATGGATAAATAAATGCCAATCTATGTATGAGTAACATGTCCTGAAAGAGGGTGTATGTAAAGAAATGCTGAAGAAAATCTCCACCATCTCAGCAGTAATCAAACACAATAACAATATGATAGAAATAAAAATACACTTGTGCTGTGCTTAGTCGCTCAGTTGTGTCTAACTCTGAGATGCCATGGATTGTAGCCCACCACATTTCTCTGTCCATGGGGATTCTCCAGGCAAGAATATGGGAATGGTTTGCCATGCCCTCCTCCAAAGGATCTTCCCAACCCAGGGATCGAACTCAGGTCTCCTGCATTATAGGTGGATTCTCTACCATCTGAGCCACCAGGGAAACCCAAGAATATTGGAATGGGTAGCCTATCCCTTCTCTGGGGGATCTTCCCAACCCAGGAATCAAACTGGGGTCTCCTGCATTGCAGGCAGATTCTTTACCAGCTAAGTGTGTGTGTGTGTGTGTGTGTGTGTGTGTGTGTGTGTGTGTGTGTG